>JADLZK010007786.1:0-161997 GCA_015847255.1 Hyparrhenia diplandra | reverse complement strand
CTGACGCCATGCCTGAAGACAGCGAGCACGATGCCGAGGCTGCTATCTCCACTTCCTTCAACAAGAAGCCCACTACCAGCTCTCGGCCCGCGTCGTCAAGGCCCAAGATTCCAAGCTCACGCTATGCATCATCGGCCTGGTCCAAGTAGGCGCCTGCGTGCGAGACAGAGGCGGAGCCTCATGTACTTAAGCGAGAGCGAGAGAGAAAAGGAAGCATCTATCATGTAACAGAATTTCTAAACTCGTCTACAATTCAATTCATCCGGGTTCCTGCCGGATTCCAGCCTATCCTTCTTCTTCTTCCCCAATCCTTCCCCATGCTACCTGCTGCCTTCCCGAATTCCATCTCGTAGCCTAACAAGTGGTATCGGACGACCTACCTTCCTCGGACCATCGTCGTGCGCCGCTCCTATCCCATCGATCGTTCGTATCCGCTCGGATTTGGTCGGTTGAGCTCGGGTTCCGCTGCATCGCAGTCGAATCAGAGTTCCTGTAATTCCAATCTAAGGATCACGGTTTGTGGCGAGAGAGATCTCGACCTGGATCCCCCATCCAGCCACCACCACTGTACCCGCTTCGCCGTCGCTCACGGCGCCATGACTCCGGAGAACAACGCGCTCCTCGCGGAGCTCGACAAGCGCTTCGCAGTTCAGAACAAGCGCCTGGACTCCATCGAGAAGAAGATCGACGAAAACAACGCCGCCGCCTCCGAACGCCTCGACAAGGTGGAGAGCGCCCTCCAGGTGCTCGAGGAATGGCGCCCCGAGGTGGATGGACTCATGGACGACCTCCGCCTCGACATCAAGCGCCTGACGACGCTCAAGCTTGAGGTCGGGAAGGCCAACAAGTTCATGGAGCGCACGATGATGGAGCTACCCGCGGACCAGCAAGGCGTGTTCGCGGCGGCGCCGTCCTCCGTCTTCATGGTCGGCTCTTCGTCCAAGGGCGCACCCATTCTCGCGTCCCTAAATCGGCATCTACACCGCTGTCACCAACAGCGGGATCTCGACAAAGAAGCCGATCCTCTCTCCGACGGGGCGGTCGTTAAACCGTCGATCCCCAGCCGGTCCGCGCCCATCTGCGGAGTTCCCAGCCCCCAAGGCCCTACGGGCACCAAGGAAGGAGCATGGGAACTATGGGTTGGTCACAACCCTAGTTCCCGATGATAAGGGTATGCCATCTCACCAACTCCCATCTCCCTTAATCCCCTATCCAAATCCCGGTCCACATAGGAGTGCCTATACCCATGCCTCAACCCGTCCACCACCCATAATCACCCGTCCCAACGAGTATGAGCACCATGGTCCTGGTGATGGGGGCTATTTGGGCAAACTTCCTAAGGTTAACTTTCCTATTTTTTGAGAATGATCATCCTAAGGCCTGGTTAAAAGATTGTGAGGATTACTTTGACTTGTATCATATTGAGCCACAAAGTTGGGTTAAGATAGCAACCATGCACTGTAAAAAAGATGCAAGTCGCTGGAAGCAGTCAGTTGAACACATGTTACAATCCTGCACTTGGCCTGCATTTAAGCAACTAGTGCTTGAACGTTTTGGTCGTCAGGAGCATGAGCTTTTAGTGCGTCGCTACCTCCATATTTACCAGTCCAGCTCTGTCCTTGATTACAACCAGCGCTATACTGCCCTGCTAGATGACCTCACTGCTTATGCTCCCAACCAAGATCCACTCTATTACATTCAGCGCTATATTGATGGCTTGAAACCTGAACTTCGCTCTTATGTGGCATTGCAACGCCCCACTACACTGGATACTGCTTGTATTCTTGCTGAATTACAGGAGGAGCTGCTGGGTGACCCTCGCCGTGCCACAAGACGATATGACCGAGCTCCTGTGGCGAGTGCTCCTTCCTCTACACTCCCACCTATCAAACAGCCGGATGGTGGTGAGCGGCGTGCTGCTGCTGACACGGGTTTTTCCACAGCCGCCGACAAGTTTCGTGACTTGCGTGCCCAACGCCGAGCTCAAGGTCTCTGCGTCCGTTGTGCCGCCAAGTGGACAAGGGACCATCGATGCCCCGAGATGGTGCAGCTTCATTTAGTCCAAGAGATGTACGAACTATTCCCTGATGATGAAGAGCCAACAGTGCCACAGCAACAGCAGGAAACTACAGAGCCAGCTCAATTTATGGCTCAACTGTCTGTGGCCGCAGCTGCGGGTACCATTGCCCTGAAGACATTCAGTCTGACTGGCTCATTCCTGGGTCAGCCTGTATCTATTCTCATCGACTCCGGCAGTACACACACATTCCTGAGCAAGCAATTGGGTTCTGGGTTGCCTTCTCTGCAGCGCCTTCCATTGCCATTGTCAGTACAGGTGGCCAACGGGGAAATCATCACCTGCTCCGACCACATTCCCAATGCTGAATGGTCCATTCAGAACTGTACATTCAGAGCTGATTTGAAGCTACTCCCTCTGCAGTCCTATGACATGATTCTGGGCATCGATTGGCTTTCCGGCCTTCAAATCAATGCAAGTAGATTGGCACCAACGGTGGCTGTTAATTCCTTACCAAGACCGTCAAGTGCTATTGATGGGCAATGATCCATGATACCTCCCCGGTGCCGTGTTGCGCTTATCTCGATGCAGGAACCTCGATGCGGGACGAGACCTTACCGGATGCTCTTCCCCGAGTTTCCGGGAGCTCATCATCGAATATTCAACACTCTTCGAGCCTCCTTCCGAGCTGCCTCCTCGGCGTGCGTGTGATCACTCGATCCCCTCATTCCCGGAGCCCAACCCGTTTCCTTCGTCGGTATCGCTATGCCCCTGTCCTGAAATCCGAAATTGAGCGGCAAGTGAATGACATGTTGGAACAGGGGATTATACAGAAGAGCAATAGTGCATTTTCATCTCCAGTCCTCCTTGTGAAGAAGAAGGACAATACGTGGCGCTTCTGTGTGGATTACCGTAATCTTAATGCCATCACTCAGAAGGGCCGGTATCCAGTACCTATCATCGATGAGTTACTCGATGAACTGCAAGGGGCAAAGTATTTTTCCAGCTTGGATCTGCAAGCAGGGTTCCACCAGATACGGATGAAAGAGGGCGACGAGTGCAAGACGGCGTTCCAGACTCACTTCAGACACTTTGAATTCCGAGTAATGGCATTTGGGCTCACTGGGGCTCCCGGCTCATTCCAGGAAGCCATGAATTCAACTCTGTCGCCCGGGCTGCGCCGCTTTGCATTGGTTTTCTTTGACGACATACTTGTGTACAGTCCCGATCTCCAATCTCATCTGGAGCATCTCAAGACAGTATTCCAGCTTCTGGCCAAAGATCAATGGAAGTTGAAGTTATCTAAATGTCGGTTTGCTCAACAACAGCTGATGTACTTGGGACATGTCATCGGCAACGGTGGTGTCAGCACGGACCCCGCCAAAATTCAGGCCGTCTTGGCCTGGCCTGCTCCCTCGTCAGTCAAGGAACTCCGTGGATTTTTGGGACTTGCGGGCTACTACCGTAAATTTGTGCGGCATTTTGGGATCATCGCAAAGCCACTCACAGCATTACTCAAGAAGAACACATTGTTCATCTGGACCACTGAGCACGATACAGACCTTCAACCTTCTGAAGCAGGCACTCTGCAACTCCCCGGTCCTGGCACTGCCCGATTTCAATCGGCCATTCTGTGTGGAAACTGACGCATCGGACCGGGGCATTGGCGCGGTCTTAATGCAGGACGGCCACCCACTGGCTTACATCAGCAAGTCCCTCGGTCCCAAATTCCGTGGCCTCTCGACATACGAAAAGGAATACATGGCCATCCTCCTCGCCGTCCAAGCCTGGCGCTCCTATCTGCAGTTCCGCGAATTCGTGATTCTGACAGATCAAAAGAGTCTCACTCAGCTTTCCGATCAACGTCTTCACACGCCTTGGCAGCATAAGGTGTTCTCCAAATTGGTTGGATTGCAGTATCGCATCGTCTACCGCAAGGGCTCTGAGAACCGTGCCGCCGATGCTCTGTCCAGGCACCCATCTCCACCTGCGGTATGTGCTGCCATATCCTCTTTGGTCCCATCTTGGATTTCCTCAGTGGTTGCTACCTATGATTCGGACCCGTATGCCCGAGCTCTGATCTCCAAACTGGCTGTTGACCCCGCGGCGGTGCCCAATTTCACTCTCCATGCTGGAGTCTTGCGCTATCGCAAATCGCATCCGGGTGGGCGATCAAGTTTCCCTACAGAACCGTTTGATGCAGGAGTTCCACAATACCCCGGGCGGGACACTCGGGATTTCCGGTCACATTCGCCAAACTGAAGCAGTATTTCGCATGGACTGGAATGAAAACTGCGGTGAAGAACTTTGTGCAATCATGTGCCGTTTGCCAGCAGTCTAAGCCAGGCCGTTCCAAGGCTCCAGGCCTCCTACAGCCCCTTCCTGTGCCCGAGTCTGCGTGGCAAGTTATTTCGATGGATTTCGTCGAAGGCCTCCCACTGTCTAAAGGTTTTGACTGCATCCTGGTGATTGTGGATCTCTTTACTAAGTATGGGCACTTCATTGCTATCTCTCATCCGTTCACAGCTGAGTCCGTTGCTGATATATTCATGGACACAGTGTATCGTCTACATGGCCTGCCACTCAAGATTATTTCGGATCGTGATCGGATTTTTATGAGCAATTTTTGGTCCGGCTTGTTCAAGGCCACAGGTGTTCAGTTGGGTCGCAGTACTTCTTATCACCCAGAATCGGATGGCCAAACCGAGCGGGTGAACCAATGCCTTGAGACTTATCTGCGCTGCTTCGTGCACTCTTGTCCGCGCAAATGGCGCCAATGGCTGGCTACTGCTGAGTTTTGGTACAATTCATCTCAACACTCCGCTATTGGACGTTCCCCATTCGAAGCTCTTTATGGTTACCGTCCTCGTCTGCTGGAAGCACCTGCACCAGACCGCTCAGCCGATGATATTACTCCAGCAGAGGTTTGGGTCGCTGATCGTGCTTGGATGGATCAGTTGCTTCTCCACCACCTTAACCGTGCTAAGATTCGCATGAAGAAGCAAGCCGACCAGCACCGTTCGGAACGCAGCTTCTCAGTTGGCGACTTCGTGTACCTGAAGCTCCAACCATATGTGCAGACTTCATTGGCACCGCGAGCTCATCAGAAGTTGGCATTCAAATTCTTTGGGCCTTACAAAATTTTGGCTCGCATCGGGGACGTTGCCTACAGACTTGAGCTCCCTCCTCATACTGCCATTCACCCTGTCTTCCACGTGTCTCAGCTGAAGCTGGCTGTCGGCACCGGTCATGAGGTTACCCCAACCTTGCCTACTGACTTTGCTCTGCAGCTCTCTCCTGAACAGGTTCTTCAACGCCGCACTTCTACTCGTGGAACCACTACAGTGCAACAGGTGCTCATCAAGTGGAACAACCTGCCCAAGACTCTCGCAACCTGGGAAGACTACGACGCCATCCGTCAAGAGTTCCCAAGAGCCGCTGCTTGGGGACAAGCAGCTTCCAAAGGGGGAGGGAATGTGAGCACCTCTCACTCTGACGCCATGCCTGAAGACAGCGAGCACGATGCCGAGGCTGCTATCTCCACTTCCTTCAACAAGAAGCCCACTACCAGCTCTCGGCCCGCGTCGTCAAGGCCCAAGATTCCAAGCTCACGCTATGCATCATCGGCCTGGTCCAAGTAGGCGCCTGCGTGCGCGAGACAGAGGCGGAGCCTCATGTACTTAAGCGAGAGCGAGAGAGAAAGGAAGCATCTATCATGTAACAGAATTTCTAAACTCTCGTCTACAATTCAATTCATCCGGGTTCCTGCCGGATTCCAGCCTATCCTTCTTCTTCTTCCCCAATCCTTCCCCATGCTACCTGCTGCCTTCCCGAATTCCATCTCGTAGCCTAACACATGATCTCTTTATTATAAAGTTCTTTTTACATATAAAACAAATCCTTTCAACTAGTATTAGATCGTACTGAACTTTCTTACCATCAGATTTGCATTACATTGCATTGCAGCCCAGTTCATCAGGTAATACTGAATGGCCACACGGATAGAGACAGAACAGAAGAAAACGACATCTACGCAAGGTGCATGCGTGCTTTGGACCTTGGACTGAACTCTCAAGGATGAGACATGACGTGGCTGCCACTCAGGACAAGGAGTACTCGTAGTAAGAATCTGCTGCCAAATCCTGGCACAACACCTGCTCGTACTACCTTGTACTAGTGTGCATGGACTGTGGCAACTTGGTAGCTCACTCAAGACAGATCTGGGCGAACAAAAGATCCTGCGTGCCTGTCACTTCGTTCCCCGTGGGTGGATCTGAGCAATATTCGCCTGTTTGTCAGTAGAAACGAGGCAGCCCGGCCACCATCATGACTCATGAGCACCAACGACTCTCTCTGACTGTAATAGATGGAGCCTCTGGTTTTCTGCTAGTTTCAGAGACGGACGTAGGATAAGCCGATCACCGTAACCAGAGGCTGAGAAGCAGTGAGCGCTACCCATGCAACCTGCTCAGGATGTCATCTAAAGTTGTTTTATTATATAACAATCCTTTAACTGAACTTTGTTACCATCAGGTTTGCATTGCAGCCCCAGCCCCAGCCCAGTCCATCAGGTGCATGACTGAAATCTCAAGGCAGGACCTCAGATGAGGCAGTGACAGCAAAACGACACTCAGGACATAGCAGTACACCTACTCAGCAAGAATCTTCTGCACACCTTGGTATACGTACATACCACTTGGCACTTGTGGTGTGGCACCTTGCACACTCAAGATGGACAGATGAGGGCCAACAAAAGATGCTGCGTGCCTATCAATATCAACCCAAGTTGTGTACTGCTACCCGTGAGCCGTGTGTATCATCATGAGCAACAGCACCAATGGGTGACGACTCTCTGCAATGGATGCTGGATGTAACTGATAGCACTGGAGTACTCCAGTTTCAGAGAGGGATCTTTTGACTGACGTACTCCGTATAAGCATTGAGCGGCACCAATGCAACCTGCTCAGGATAAGATGATACTACTACTACTGGTTGATACAACGAAGACGATCGACGATGACAGCTGATGAGATGGAGGATATTTGTACGTGGATTCTGAAGCGACAGCAGGTGGAGGTTTCTGCAGTTCAAGTGCTCGAATGCTAGAGCGACTCCCCACTCCAACCCACGTCTCTGTCTGCCTCCTGATTCCATCCAATGATGATTCCAACCAGTTATCAGAGTTGACAGTCTTTGTGAGTTCCAGCTGAAAGCCTGAAACTAATCCAGGGACTATTAACCTCGAGTTAGAGTGAAACTGTCCGTTTCTGAATCTGAACAATATGTATATAGCAGTACTGAAATTGAAACGAGGAAATACTCTGTCTCCTGTAGCTGTAGGTGCTCATCAGTCGTTGTGCCCTGAACTGAAAACCCCTCATGATGATGAAGTGGTTCTGTGCTCTGTACTATCGTTTTACAGACATTGCGAAACGGAGGCGGGTTTGTTTATTTCAGAGCGGTTAGTCCTCTAATGATTGCTAGTGTGAAATGCGCTGGAGTAAGATCCTAATCAATCAGTATAGGCTCCACGTGCAGCTCGTAGAGTCGTCGTAGGTGTTGCCAAAAGATTGGTGCGGCCGGTGAAACAAATATTCCACTGTAGTATATGTAATTGCTGTTGCTGTTGTGTTCAAACGTGCTGCAATTGCCATCCGTGCGTTCAGATGGAGATGGAGACATCACGTTGCAGGCAGGGAGGCACTTAAAGTACACGTGAATTTTGCTGGAGTAGAGTATTTTCGCACACGAAATCAAAGAATACTAGTAATACGTCGAATTTGTCTGTCTGTAACCTCGAACAGGAACAGTGAAAGGTGGTCCGTCACCTGAAATCGGTCACCCGGTTGATTGCTTGAGCTTGACCTCACCGAACACTCCTCGATCTTCAGTTGTGTGATGGCGTCAAGCTTTGTTTTGTTTGGCATGGCTCCATCAGCGATTACGAATCAATGGCTACACTTAGTTAATTGCACCTTAATTTTAATATATATAGGTGCGCAGTGGCAATTGGGTAAGCCTTGTGTATTTCTTCCAAATGTTGTACTGCATGGGTATTTTCGAAAGGAAATAACAAAGGTGTGAACACATCAGACCCGACACGCGGCCACATATGTATATATATGAATATAATTATATATAAGTAAACTCGTCGTTACTCGTTAGATACCTGACTAAACAAATGTCCCTGCATCCATCTGAGACGACGACGACGACGCGTATCGCCGTGGCCTCATCATCATTCTCAGCCTCGGATTGAAGATCCGCCGTTGCGATCGATCCATCGTACGTAGTACGTAGTTTGGTCCAATAAGAAAAATGGAAAAAAAAAAAGAATTCATAATCAATTAAGCAAGCAAATGGAGAGCTTGACTGAGTGACCTCTCTCTTTCTCTCAGAGTCAAGGACGCGTCCTGCTGTCTTGTTATTAGTTGGGCGCTGGATCTGATGATGGTGACCGCAAGTCTAAACATAATTAACTTGGACGACAAGATCGATCGTACTTGCAACTGCTTGGTTCACTACTCACATGTCTGAACCAACGAACATCTTTTCGTGGTGGTCAAAGATAGAGAAACTGAAACTTTGTACACATCCAAATGATAGGTCTGCACGCATGTTTCAATGGTATTCTGTGAGAGAATAAGCTGAAACAATCCGAGGACAAGAACACACGAACACACGGATCTATCATGCGTGAATACAGGCCATAAAAGAGATTTAATTTTACAGCTTATATCTTATATAATTCGTTGGTAAAAAAATCTATTTATGTATCTGCAGACAAACCCGTCTGCATCCTGTTGAATAATGGACTGGAACGAACGGCCACGGGCGTCATCGGCTTGCGTTGGACGGATTACCTCATCAGCGCGTGGCGGAAGCCGCCGCGAAGGCTACATCAACAATCAGCGTTGATTTCTTTCTTTTTCTGGTGGGAAGTCTGATTAATTAATTAATGAGTTAGTTTGTACAACGATGAAGCTTTGCGGCATCAAGTGTGAACAGGGCCTGCCGTTGGCATGAGATGATTCACAAAGTACGAGTTCTATATACTTGTATTCTATTACATCACAGATTTTGTAATTAAGGGCTCCCCTTGACGTTGACCAATCATCATATAGTTTATGACGGTCAGACAGCACAGGGGCGGAAGTTGGTCGAAAGCCATGCATGTTTTGTTTTCTTAAATCATATATATCAAATTCAGAACTTTTGAAATCTCAGAAGCCTTTGGACCAGCCTGCAATTCAGAACAGAGTAACTAATAATAACTAAAAAAAAAAAAAAGAACGAATAGTAGCAATCTTAAGCGTATTCCATAACTGAGCACGCACCATTCAAATACAACTACATAACATCTTGATAGTATACAATGGTGGGTGATTTATTATTAACATGCAAAGGGGTACCTTCAGTGACAAAACCAGCAAAATGATATAGGAGAGCCAAAAAAAAATATGTGTAACAAAAACACAAGAAAAGAAAGAAGAATGTGTGATCACAATCTGACCCAATGCAAAGAAGGACGTTAGCTATACTGCCTTGCTGTTTGGAGCCGTGACCCAATCCATTGATGGCTTCCACACTGCATGCATCCATGTGCATCCATGCACAAGGGGATCAAAAAAAAATTTGACCGCATAGGGGGGCTACTGCCCCCCTCTCCCCATTCATGTATTAGTTTCTAACTTTCTGTGTCTTGAAAACTAATGTGAAACGACTCGAATATTATCATGAGAGGATATCGTCTGGCCATCCGCTCTCTCTACTACAAACCCTTTGCACCAATTCCCCCCTGGCGCCCGCTCTCCCTCTACGCTCGCTCTTTCTCCCTGCGGACCTAAAAAACGTGAAGCAGTCTTCTTGCTCACATCCCCTCTCCGGCGACCCTGTGCCGTGAAGCCGACCTCCGCTAGCTCGGCGCCGTTCATGGACTCATTTTCATAGCTGCCTCCACACTACACCGCTCAAATCCCGGCCGACGTCCCTCACTCGAGGTCTCGTTTGGAAAATCCCGCCCGGTTTCCCGGGGTCTAATCCCCACATTTAACTGTGGTCCGCTCAAATTTTATACATTCGCGAGTGACCGAGTTGCCTTCCTCGGGCGCCGCTCTTCGACCCTAGGAGGTGCGGGCGTCATTCCCGGCCTCGCCATGCGAGCAAGGCGTTGCTCCCGGCGCCCAGTAGCGGCAAGAAAAGGAGGGGCACCTGTAAATAGCTTGGTTAGTTAGTCTCACCCGAAGCGGGGCTTACCGGGGATTCCTTCGTTCCCAAACAAAGCCTCACAGATCGTCTCCGCCCCTCTCCTATTCTCGCCTCGCTTTGCCTCTTGCTATGCAGAGGGGATAAAAAAACTTTTGACCGCATAGGGGCTGCTGCCCCTTCCCCTTCCGTCACTGGGTACCTTGATTTTATTTTCTTTGATTAATGTGTTATTAGTTTCTATGTCTTGAGAACTAATGTAACTAACGTGAAAAGGCTCCTTTTTGTTGACCAAATACTAAAAATAGATTGGATGTCAATCCTCACAAGACATGCTAAAAACAAAGATAATTTATAGAAATTCTCATAAAGGTGGGAAACATAGGGACAATTGGTTTGGCACACTCTAATTGCTATTAGCAATAACAACCACTAGATATATTCTACTTTTTAAAAACAAATACCAACCTATGCTATTATAATCCACACCTTCCATTATGAAAATATAAAAGTAAGCCCTAATTGTCATTTAAAATACTCACATAGTCACATACCATTATGAAAATTATCAAATGTAATCCTTGCGAACAATAACCTAAAGTAAACCCATCCATATCCTCATAAAAAAATAATATAATATAAATTCCCAAATTTGTAAGTACCACCATATCTACAATTCAATGCCCTGCCAATTTCATTGTAGTTTCCAATATATAATTTCCACCACCATGCATTTATCATTTTCCCATGTGTAGTGTGACTCCACTGTTCACATGGGGAGGAGGTCAATGCACCAGCTGAATCCTTGGTTGTACTTACAATAGTATTAATCGATGACAGTTTATACCAACCGACGACCTACCGCACGGTCCTGCGTTTTCTTAAGCTGACATTACTATAGCTTGAGGTGACCAAGACCAAGAGAGCCCATGCCACGATAGCAGCTTATTGGCAAGGGCAGCCCGAGGCCGAGGTTGTTAGCCTCTCATCACAAGCTGAAACGACATATATTGGTCCCAACCCATCAATCGGTAGGTACCTCTCTTAATTTCACACAGCAGCTTGTGTCCCGACTGGTATGGTAGGTGATGTGTGTGCTGTTGAGATGATGTGTGGACACCAGGCCAGGTTACAATGTGTGGCACCACTCCACTCATCAAGGGGCAGAAACCGACCATATATCCCTCTTCTTCCTCTATGATTCATGTGCTTGTGTTATAGGGGGCCCCGTGTTATAGTGGTGGTGGAGCAAGCATTAGAGCAAGTACAATAAGCCATATGTCAGCAGGCACATAGCCAAGACAGCTCATCAAAATCTTAGGTGGATGAAAGAGAAAAGAAGAGAGAGAAGTAGCTTGGCGTCACAGTTAGCACCGAGCGCCAGCGCGAGAAACCATGCTGCAGAGCCGATCAAGCGCCGAACTCGCGTCGATTCACGGAGGGTGTTTGTGGGCCCCTTTTCTTCCCTCTCGATCCCGTGCGCCTCGCCTTATTTCTCCCTCCCGCCGCGAGGGTGTTATGCTATATTTTTTTATGAACATGCAATATCGTCATCATAATATCGTATATGCTAGTATACTAGCCTTTAGATTCTAGTAGAGCTTGCTGTATCTAGCAATATGTTAACCTGAATTCCTGAACACATGAAAGGAATCATGGTTTTCACTGTCTGAGTCTTTTTTTTTTTTTTTACAGATGCAAATGGTAACTCTTCAAAAGAATCATGTATGAATTTTGTCGACTGCTATTTTGGTTGTATATTATTGGAAATTATTTTTCCATATGTATTAGTATCACTATTGCTTCAGTTCACAACTGATTTACTTGTGAATATGTCCATGCAACACAAGTGGCTACATAGATGTGTTTAGTGTTGATCCCTAGGTCCAAATGCACTTCAATGATTTAAATACATGAGTATTAATTGTATAGCCAAACTAATGTACCAAGTTGTTGTATGACTCGTCTCTTGTGTTGTCTCAAGATGACATGGACTTTGGCTTATAGCCAAGCTTATTGGCCTTGCTCTTATTGGCTTAGGGTAAGCATTAGACTTTTCATGAAAACATTTGCTCTCAGAGTTTTTGGAAAATGTGTATATATATGCGGCAAGAGAGAGACATGGTGAGAAAGTATATATGTTAAACACATAGGCACGTTGTGGTTGAAATCAAATATGTTACAAATGGTAACATGCATGCCGCAAACTGCGCCCTAGAATGATTGCAACCGAAGATCCTCTCTACTATCATCAGTTGTGTTCGTGATATTTTTAGAATCAACATAGGTTACAGCTGCGGGGAACATGCCTCTATACCAAACCTCCATGCCGGAACCAACTACCAGCTGCTTACTTAATCTCTTGTGAGGTGTTAGCATCATGTCAACTACTCTCTGTCCCTAAATGTTTTGTCATTTCCGTTTTCCAACAAATAACTTTAACTAAATATATATATTAAAATATTAATATTTAGAATACATAGTTTCATTAGATAGATTCTAATTTTTTAATTTATTTGTTTAGATACACATGTTTTCTATAAATCGAGTTAAAGTTATTGACACGTAAATTATGGCCACAAACATTTATGGATTTAGGGGGTATTCATCACTTGTGTTGGTGACTTCGTGTTGCACACCAAGAACATGTTTAGTTCCCGAAAAGTGATCCCAAAAAGTCTTCAAAGGTTCTGTCAAATCGAATTTCTTATCGCATGCATGGGGCATTAAATATGGTTAAACTAAAAAATAAATTGCATAGTTTGGCTGAAAAGTACGAGACAAATCTTTTGAGTCTAGTTAATCCATGATAGGACAATAATTATCAAATACAAACAAAAAGTACTACAAAGAGCCGAACCCAAAATATTTTACCAACTAAACGTGCTTGTCTCTTGACTCAACAGTTGGATGATGCAGTGCATGGCCGGTCCTTAGATTTTTGTGCCCAAGTAATATAAAAATATACAAAGTAACATAGCATCAATTGCTGTAGAGTATATGGAGAACAAAATTTAGATACATGAAGGCTTCCTAAGAGGAAAAAAATCGATCTCAAACATTTTAGTGCAAATTTAAAGCAAAAGACAAATCAAAAAGTTATAAATTATTAATTGTTATTTATAAACTTATAAATTATAACAATGTAGGAGTATTTTTCGTAATCTATTAGTTTATGGCTAAGACACAATAATGTCATCATACCCATAAATACGCACAAGCGCACACACACACACAATAACCTTTTGAGCAAACAAGTGTATATCACACCCCTATAAACATATCTAAAAAGACTAATGCGTTGGTAAATCCCTAAATACGCACACACATACAATAACCTTTTGAACAAACAAGTGTATATCACACCCCTATGAACATCTCTAAAAGACTAATGAGCCGGTAAATCCCTATCGATGGGTACCTCACCTACGACTGAAATGATAGTGTTGTTAAATCCTAGAATTAAAATCCAACAGGTTCGTGGCCCTTCTTTGGCAAAACAAACAGAATTTCATCCTATTATAGCATTTGTGTAAGAAACAAAGTTTTCTTTTCACCCCTAGCAAGAAAAAAAAATCAACTCCCTTAATATAACTATTCCCAATGGTAAACTTATCTATTATTTTCACACATGTACATGTGTCAATAACATGCGATTGTCGTATCTCAAAGAACTCATCCTGCAAAGAACTAGCACTACCTGTCTATTGTGTTCTTTTCTTTTTATCACTTCTAGGATCATACAAACAAACAATAGAGATACAAATCACATCAATAAAACTTATTGCCTCATAAACCCGATAGGTTAAAGGAAATCCAAACCTCAACCTTCTAGATGAGCCATATCATTGCAATAACTTCGACATGCATCAATAGTTCATAGTTTTCTCACACCTATTTAATGATAATGTCTCGCATGATGATGGTCTTTGAAACGTTTTTCCTTGTATTTTTTTTTTTTTAAAACTGCAGATGACAATTTTATTAGCGCAAAAGCCTCATAGAAAAGCATTGTAATATTTGAAGCATAAACTTGGATTCATGCACTATTTCATTGGACCGTTCTAGTATCTTGAAATTGTGGATAATACATTCCTTACTGTAGAAGGCTCACACAAAAAACACAACTAACACTTAAAATGGAACCTACTTTCATGCTCTGTTTCATCAGGACCGTTCAAAGAGGCCTCAAAGAAAAGCACAACTAGCATTTAAAATGGAACCTGACTTCATGCTTTGTTTCATCATAACCATTTGAAGAGGCCTCACGTAAAAGTAGTGCTAACATTTAAAAAACGGAACTTGTTTTGATGTTGTGTTTGATCGAAACCATTCACGGAGGCCTCACATAAAAGTCGCACTAACATTTAAAACGGAACCTCGATTTCGTGCTCGCTTCATCGAACCGTTCAAAGAAGTTTCACAAGAAAGCACCGCTAACATTTAAAAATGGAACCCGATTTCGTGCTCTATTTATTGGAACTATACGCCTAACTTGAAACTGTGGTCGACGCTTTCCTTAGCATAGAGGCATCACATAAAAGCATTCCTAACATTTGAAAATGAAACATTTATTTCGTGCATTATCTCATCAAATCCATTCAGGTAGCTTGAATCCGTGGGACGACGCTTTTTCTTAGCACATAGATAGACATTATGAAACAAAAGAAAAAAAACCGCTTCCTTATAATGTTTCTTCATCATGGTTTGTTTCATCATAACCATTTGAATAGGCCTCATAGAAAAGCGGCACTAACATTTAAAACGGAACCCGTTCTCGTCATGTTTCATCATAACCATTCACAATGGTCTCACGTAAAAGCACCACAAACATTTAAAACGGAACCTAGTTTCGTGCTCTTTTCATCGAAACCGCTCAAAGAGGCTTCACAAGAAAGCACGGCTAACATTTATAACGGAACCCGATTTGGTGTTCCGTTTTATTAGAACTGTACGACTAGCTTGAAACTATGGCCGACGCTTTCCTTAGCATACAGGCATCACATAAAAGCATCACTAACACTTGAAAACAACTGTGGTAGACACTTTCCTTAGCATAGAGGCATCACATAAAAAAGCATTTCAAACACTTGAAAACAAAACACCAATTTCGTGCACTATATCTCATCAAATCCATTCAACTAGCTCGATCCATGAACAACGCTTTTCTTAGCACATAGATATTATGAAAAAGCACAACAAAAATTTAAAACACAACCCGCTTCCGTGTAGTGTTTCTTCAAAATACCACTCTAATTCATTGCCTTCTAAAAAGGACAACTTCCTCATACCATATCTAGGTACTTTGCACGTCCACCATCCTACAACTACTACTACAAGCAATCACTTTCTTTTACATAATCATTTCTCTTCACCTGTTCTATAGTTTCGAATTATTTCAGCTTGTTTCAGAACAATATTGAAATAAGCCGAGATCAGATCAGAGCCGAGTTGGAATGCTATTTCTCAGAAAATTTTGTAAAATACAAAATTAACATGAAGGAGGATTTTTTTATAATAAAAAGATTAATAAGAAGGAAGAAAAAGTTGGAAGAAAAAAAAAGAGAAATCCAAACACTCGCCTTCCATTTGTCCGTTTCCTGCGTGAGCATGTGCTCGAAACGCCTCCACCTCACTCTCCCCTCTTTAAATAACCCCACTCCCTCTTCTTCCCCACCAGGCCACCACCACCACCACCGGCAGCAGCAGCACCACCCCTGCCGCCCCCGCTTCCTCTCCCCACTCGCAGTAACCGAAACCCCACCGCCAGCCAACCGACGCACGCAGCCCGGCGGCGCGATGCTGGAGGAGGCGATCCCGGCGCTGCTGAGCGCGGTCCACGGGTGGTTCACCCCCGCCGTGCTCTTCATCGTCCTCAACATCGTCATCGGCACCATCGCGGTCACCTCCAAGGCCGCCGCCGCCTCTGAGACCGGCGGCCACGAGGACGGCGTTGCCGCGGCTGCGGGCGGCGCGGGGTGGGAGCTCCAGCCTCGGCGGCTGGCTCGCGTGCCGTCCATGGCGTTCGAGCGCCTCAGGTCGTTCAACGGCCGCTTCGCCGCGGCCACGCCCGAGCCCGCTGAGGCCGGGGTGGTGGATCTCGATCTGGGCCACGAGCACCAGCAGCCACCCCCGCTGCGGCGGAGACGGAGACAGAGAAGGCGACGCCCGTCGTCGTCGTGGAACGCGCCGCTGTGGAGCCCGAGGTGGAGCACGCGGCGCATATGGAGCGGAGCAGGTCGGAAGCGGCGGCGGAGGCGGAGCTGCCACGTCTCCCGGCGCGCCTACACAAGTCGGCGAGCGACAAGTCGGCGTTCGCGCACTTCGGCGCCGAGGAGGTGGAGGGAGACGGTGCGCGCCGTGGAGGCGCGGCGCCCGGCCACGACGAGGGGAGAGCCGCGGCCGGCGGCGGTTCCCCGTGGAGCCGGAGCCGGAGCCGGCGTCCGAGTCGTCGGAGTCCGAGTCCGAAGACGACGAGGAGGAGGAGGTCATCGGCGGCGAGGTGGACGCGCGCGCGGACGACTTCATCAACCGGTTCCGTCACCAGCTCAAGCTGCAGCGCATCGACTCCTTCATGCGCCACAGGGAGACGGTCCGTCGCGGCCAGGCTGCAGCGGCGGCGGCCGGGGGCGTGTAGGCGAGATGCTGCTGCAAGAATGAGGCCGTGAAGAGGAGGAGAGGTTGAAATGGATAGGTCGGGAGGGAGTGGGGGAGGAGGAGGAGGAGATGGTAATTCCTGGCTGCCCTGCCTTCGTCTTCATCTTCTTGTTCCCCGTCCGTCTGCTAAGCTAGCTTTGGTTTTCCCGTTTGCTGCTGTTTCCTGGTGCGTCCGAGCATGTCGTAGCTCCATAATCCATGGCGCTTTTTGGATATGTACAAGAACCACCCCCGCCGTGCGTAATGTGGCATGCCATCGCATCATATATATTCATAAGATATGCGAATCGATAAAAGGAAACCCACCAGTAGCTGTAAATTATGCATGCTACCATTTCTGCTCCATGGTTGTTTTTGAGATTATGTTCATGCTTCTCATCATATCATAATACAACTGTTGTAACGATGACATGATCACAGAAAGCGAATCTCTTCTGTTTGGAACAGAGGAGGAATGCTCCAGCGGCGAATGTTGGTGATCTTGATGATGATAATCACGCAGTAGCATTTCACTGTTCGATTGCGTCGGAGCGCCATTGGTGATTAAGATAAGGCGAATAGCGATTAGTGCCTACTCAGCAGGCATTGCATGAGCACAAGCTGATCCTGATCCTGATCCCTCGTTTGAGATTCCTCTAGAAACCTGTGTGAGCACAGGGGAGGCGCATAGGGTACGGACAAGCGAACACAGCTCTGCTCATCGAATCGGCGATCGCAGACGCAGATTACTACCGGGGCGGGCGGGCATCTGGAGCTGTGTGTCCCCTGCACCGCCGTGTTGGGTCGCTTTCCGCTTTCTTTAATCGCCGTTCGCCTCGGCGGCTCGGCGGCCTCACATGCGTGCATGCCCACCGGCCGCCGCCGCATTGCTCGCGTCGCTGCCCTGTGCTGGTGACTGCTGAGTGGTGACACGCCACCTGCTCTGCCCCCGCCCGTGGCCCGTATTATAAAAAATCCGTCCGCCATTGGTGCTGCTCGCGTGGCACCATTATTCTACTGTAGCATTGCCATCGGTTGGTGCTGTTCATCTTCCCAGGCCAGTCCTTGCGTTTGGTCATTTGTTGAAACGAAGATTGCTGTGCATCCTGTGCAAACATGAGAAGACGAGCAGGGCACAGACAGCTGTTTTGTTGCCTTGCCGCGACGAGGACGGTGGCCGGTGGGTGGTGCTATTCTATCGCCTCTGTAATCGTGTCGTCGCCGTGCGTGCGTGCGTGTGATGTGGACGCGCTGAGCTGATCTTTTGTGTTTGCCCACAGATAATGTGATTGT
This sequence comes from Hyparrhenia diplandra, assembly GCA_015847255.1. Lineage (NCBI taxonomy): Eukaryota > Viridiplantae > Streptophyta > Magnoliopsida > Poales > Poaceae > Hyparrhenia > Hyparrhenia diplandra. The sequence continues at coordinate 143,846 of JADLZK010007786.1, read as the reverse complement.
GCGGTGCACATGCCAACTCACCTTGGGCATCGGATTCTCTTCTCGGAACGAAATGGAACAATACGAGGCTTCTTTTCTTTTTGACTCAGACGTCGTGCTTTTTCTCATAAAGTGGCGCTTTTTCGTCACCAACCTTTTGCTTGACCAGATATATAAATATATATCACCGCAACTCTCACTCGGTAACCAGAAATGTACTCTACCAGATGACTTTCCATGTGTAAACCTAGTACTATAGCCGTGGCGGCGGCCGGACAAGCTGTAGTACGTGGCGTCGTGCGTGGTGGGTACAGCAAAGGGGACAGCGGGGCCAACTGGCCGAGGAAATGGCTGTGGCAGGGGGGCCAACGGCGGGCGGCCGGCCGGACAAGCAGAGCAACCCCCGCTTCGCTTCGCTAGCATGGGCATGGCAGAGGAGAGAGGACCACGGCGGCCAATCCGGCGGCAGCTGCCGATGCCGATGGAGAAGTGAACAACAGCACGAGTACAGCAGGACGACAGGCAAAATGCAAAAATGTCGGCAAGCAAAGAAACAAAAGGGAAACGCACGTACAGTACCAGCTGGGAGTTGAAGTCAAGCTATCCAAATCGTTCTTTGACCGTAAAATCCTTTTTCGTCCCAAGAAACTGAGAGGAGTTGCAAAATCATATTATAAATAATTAAATGTATGTATTATATTAAAGCTGGTGTTGCAAAAGCGAAACAACCAGATAGAGAGTGTTAATTCTAGTCAACACGGCTCAAATTTGATGGATTTGTGAGTAGTACCTATGAGAAGAACAAATTTCTACAGACCCATATTATGATCAAATCATGATATTGATTTTTGGATATGTTCTGCATGAAATTGGTCCATTGATTTCCCAATGGCCCAATGGAGTGGACATCATTATTTTTTCTTCTTCACAACAAACTAAACACAATTGGAAACAAATGTGATTATATCATGGCTGCCTGTAGAGCAGTAGAGTGACAAGTAGTTTTGAGATCAGCAAATCGCTAGTGATGTTTACATACATAGTTTCTTTGGAAAAGCTTCGAGAAACATGATCAACAAACAAACCACGTAATTAGTATCCAGTACTGTATATACTAGTACTAGATTCCACATGATCATGGCCTCGCACCAAGAGGTTGGAGCCGATGTACAACAAAGTCCAAGATTCATCATTGTGCCTAGTCGAAAGAGCTACTACTCTACTCCTGAATGGTTGTTGCTGGCATGCTGCTATAGTGCTGTTCCATTTGTTGCTCGTTGGTGCTACCCAGCTGCAGTAGTCTGCAAGCAGCAAGCCGAGCACACCTTGATCGGCTAATAATCTACTATCCCACCGCCTGACATGAGGAAGCCGAGTTTTTTTTAATAAAAAAAGAAAAGTCCTACGATAAGATCCTTGAAGTACACTGAAACTGAATAACAAATGTTTATGAACCATATGGATCGGACCTTTTCATAATATGAACCCAGCCTTTTTAAAACCCTTTTCAGTAAAGGCCAGATACGCCTTTTTTAGCTTGCTAATGCGCTGATGCAAGGCGGTCGTTGCCATCTCACTTTCAGATCCATCCTGAGTCCACAAAGACTTTTAGAATATACATATATATAACCATAAACTAAGACGATCTGCTGTTGCTGCAAAACGGCAAACGGCTTTGGCAACCAGATCGCACTCTTATATCGAATTAAAAGACTAGGAAATGAAGAAATGCTATACTATGGTTTTGGTCATAATTTGGAAAATGTTCTTAGAGTGCAGCTAGGTATGATCGATCATTAGGGATCACTTAGTTCAGTGACTAAAGCTATGTTTGGAATTGCTGAAGAGTTGTTGGAGCCGCAACTGCTAGTTAGCTCAAGGCAACCACGTACTCCAAGCTCATATGCACCTGTTTTCTTGCAACGTGAATGAACTACAAGCCAAGCTAGTTGCCTTATTCACCTTTTGTTTTTCGAAGTTTAAATAGAGAGAGGTCAGGCTCATCTCATGTTCGTAAGTATAGTTTCTAAAAGGAAAATGCCACATCTTATTAATCATCTTATGTCCGTACTCTAGCATTCAACTTAGGAGTATGTGAAATCGCAGATTGCAGAATCACAGCTGGGTGTATTTAGATCACCAAAGTTGGTGTAAAATTTTGATGACATCGTACACCGTAACACACGTTTCGCTTTGTTAGTGGTAATATTATCCTATCACGGCGCAATTTAGCCAAAAAGAATCGCCTCAAGAATGTACATCTAAACTGTAATTATTTTAATTTTTTACCTATATTTCGTACTTCATACATGTTGCCGTTCTTAGACCGACGGATGTGATGGAGAATCTTCTTTTACATGGTGAAATTCGGGGAGTAATTTGGGGATCTAAACACACCCTGGCCGCCCAAAGTGACCAACAGCCTCGGATGCACGCACGCACGGTACTCTGTTTGTTTTCATGTGAAACCGGGGCATGGTTCGCAGTTGGGACACCGGCACGTGCGAGGTGTCCTGCAAAGCACTAGGAGTAGAGACAGCAGTTAGTACAGTGCAGGGCTGTGCCACTAGCAACTCGATCGATGGATTTAATGTGATGTGATGGAGAAAGTGGGGAAAAAGTTAAAATTTCAGCCACCTAAACAAGGCTTTGCTTGTCCGCATGCGTTTATTTGCCTTGGTTCGAGGACGAGGAGTGCCGATGCCGACCTGACAGATCGATCCTGTGTTGCCAGCTTTCAAACATCCCTTTTGCACGTGCAGATTTAGGCATCTTCTCGAAATATAGTAAATTGATTCTCGTAAAATTTCTGTATCTATATAAAATTTCTATGTTTCAAAGGGAAAGTATTTCAACGGCCGCACAAGCTTAAAAATGTAAGTCCAACATCGATCACTAATGTTGGTGAATTACAGGTGTCCATGATCCATGATGGTTGGTTAGAACGGCATACACACGGCTTTGGGGGCAAAAGTTTTGAGACCAGTGATGAAGACTAACCTATATCCTCACGTGTCATACGATCCTATTCCCTTTTTTGTCTCTCTGAATAAAAATCTAGTCTACTTTAAAGGACAAATGACGACAACATTTTGTATGTATGTCGTGTTCGTTCTAGAAATGTTGTCTTAAGGGTTTCTCCATATTGGTGGTATCAGTTTGATTGGCCATTGGTTGATCAATAGACGGAAGGTTAGTATTTTCTGGTGCCGTGGTGTCTGCTACTCTCCTTGCTTGTGATACTTTGGCGGACGTACGGATGCACTCTCATTGATGTTGCTTGATCACCGGTCATGGAGGTGGGTACTTTGCCGTTGCGATTTGACCTTGTGGGCTCTCTCACCTCTAGGCCAAGTATTTGACAACCAAGTTTTGGATACAAAAAGGAATACTATCTCTTACTTGAGTTCGTATCCGAGCAACGAGATTGACAAAGATTGACAAAGCTAAAATTACAAGCAACGAGATCCTCAAGCTCCCAAATCAGGCCACTAGCTGTACTTCTATGAAAATCACTTTTGGGCCTCGTTTAGATGGCAAAATATTTGCCAATTGCAATCGTTCTAACTCCCGTAGTGCTCCCTGTAGTATTTTTGTTTGTATTTGGTAAATATTGTCTAATCATGGACTAACTAGGCTTAAAAGATTCGCCTCGTGATTAACAATAAAAATGTGTAAGTAGTTATTTTTTTTACCTACATTTATCGCTCCGAACATATGTCTTTTTGGTGTATTTAATGTGATGTGATGGAGAGAGAGAGTCTAAAATTTTGCAACTTTTTGGCAAAATATTTGCCATCTAAACAAGACCTTGCTTTACTTGCTTCTCTGAACTGTATGGCTCTTATAAAAGGAAAAAGTCCACATTCCCCCCCAATTATCACGTAAGTTCACTTTTTCCTCCCTCAACTCTAAAACCCACAAATCGCCTCCCTCAACTTTTCAAACCATGCATTTTTCCTCCCTCGAGCGGTTTTTGACGGCGGTTTTGCTACAGTAACCGCGGGTTTGGTACAGTAACCATGGTTTGCTACAGTACCATCACCTTTGCCTTTCCCTTTTTTTTAAAAAAATCGAATCTTTAAAAATCATAGTAAATCACAGAGAAAAATTAAAAAATAGAAAATCTAATTTTGTTAGACTCCACATGAGTAGATCTACACAAGGAACATATAATATGGTATACTTTAGTTCAACAAAATAATTATAGAAGCTGCAGACTACGAATTATTTTAATTAATTATATATTCACCGTGTAGAACTTTGTACTAAAGCATATCATATTAAATATTCACTGTGTAGATCTACTCATGTGGAGTCTAACAAAATTGGATTTTCTATTTTATGATTTTTTATGTTTTTTATGATTTTTCAAAGATTCACCAAATAAATGAAAAAAAAGAAAAAGACAAAACTTTCATAGCAAAAACTTTGTACTAAAGCATATCATATTATATATTCACTGTGTAGATCTACTCATGTGGAGTCCAACAAAATCGGATTTTTTATTTTATGATTTTTCTATGATTTACTATGTTTTTTTTCAAAGATTCAACCAAAATTTTTTAAAAAAGAAAAGGCAAAGGTGCTGGTACTGTAGAAACCATGGTTACTGTACCAAACCCGCGGTTACTGTAGCAAAACCGCCCTCAAAACCGCTCGAGGGAGGAAAAAATGCATGGTTTGAAAAGTTGAGGAGCGGTTTTGTCCAGCTTTTTAGAAGTTGAGGGAGAAAAAGTGAACTTCTGCGATACGGGAGGAATGCGGACTTTTTCCCCTTATAAAATGGTCACCTCTCTCTGCTACTTTTTGGGTCCGTGATGAGGCTCGTTGGGCTGGCTTACCATGAAAGGAACGAACAAGCCCATTCAATATGCGAATGCGAAACCATGGGCCGGCCCATCACTCGGATCGAAAGCCCGCTAAAATCCCTGCGAGTTGCGATTGATGGCCCACTCCCGGACGGATCCATCTGGCTCCGGTCGTCACAAGTCAGTCTCAGTCTGCGCATCGCGGCGGCGACAAGGAGACGAGGCGACGAGACGGGCGGCGACTCCAGCGGCGGCAGCAGATCTCGCGGGATGGTGAGCCCTCGACTGCCTTCTCTTGCGTAGTAGATCCAGGGTTCTGCTCGGGATCCCGCTGTGCTGACCCAGGGGGTTGGGCTCGTGTCGCAGGCGGCGAAGGCGATCTCGAGCCCCGTGCCGGTGGAGTGGTACCCGACGCTGGCCGTCGTCATGGTGTCCGTAGGCCTCATGTTCACCGCCTCCTTCTTCATGTGAGTCCCCCCTTCGTCCCTGCCCCGTATACCTTGCGATTTGGCGGATCAGCCATTCACTTGCCTGGCGCCCTGATCTGATCTGTTGTGTTTAGCTGAACTTGCCTGGTGCCCTGATGTGATCTGATGTGTTTAGCAGCTGAGTTTTATTGGTATGATGTCGAATTGAATTGACCTGCCCGCTCGTTCCGATCGGAGATCTCATCTGTTGTCCTGATCTGTTGTGTTTAGCTGCCGAGTTTTAGGGGTAGCATCCCTGTACCTGTTCTATGCCGCTAGGGGGAATGTCCATTTATGGCGTGGCAGTCATGGATTACTATTAGTCGTCTTGGATGTTTCTGGAACGTTGGATGGCAGTACTCACAGGTGTTGGTGCTTACTGTTTTCATGAATTGGAGTGTGGGTTTAGGTTTGATGAGAACATTCTTGTCGGGGATTTTGAAGTTGCAGCCGCAGCCAGTGGAATGTGATTCAACCGAGTCCTTTGCTATCGTGTATTATTCTACTTTTTAAAAGTTCCAAAGTTAATCTTATGGTTGTTTTCTTTGGTCAAATATATGCTGTTATTGTGTTGTGCACTTCTGCTTGGATTTAGGCCTTGATTTCAATCTCAATTACAAAATGTAATTCTTGTGTCGAACCTTACAATTCTGTCGCAATGCATTTCCATCAATTTGTCTGTGAAGTGCCTACAGTTTTGAGCCCTGAAGTCCTGGCCAAGATTGCACAAACAAAGTAGCAAGTTCCAGGTTCTTTTGTTCAATATGCGCTTGTTATGGTGGTTGTATGCATATGGCAATGGAAGGGTGGAGGCAGATGGCAGCCATTAAGGCGATGCCAAACCTTGTTGCAATGGGGAGGACATAATCCAAATCTCCTACAAACCAATCCTCCATGTAATCCAATCTAACTACCAAACTAACCCAATCCTGACTAAGTCAAAGATAACTCGTGACGGAGATCATGCTGCTTCTCTGGCTTTATTGTGATGCCTTTGTTGAGTGCACGCTATATGACATCTGTTTTATGTGGAAATTGTTTGCCAATAACTGGAATCTGGTTATCTGCCAGGACATGACAAATTGTTCCAAAGCAATGGCATGAATTGAATTATAAATACCATGAGATGAATGCAGAACAACGTTGTATGCCTCAAATTTCGTAGATAGATAGTGGAGTTGTGTAGAGCTTAAATCAGTAGAGCTTTAATGAGGAGAGCAAAGTATCCACAATTCGTTGCTAATGTTTTGCCTGTTTCAGTTATGAAGCAACTTCATCCAGGCGGAGCCGTAGCCTGCCAAAGGAGATCGCGACAGCAGCTGTTGCTTCTGTTTTCCTGGTATAAGCCTTGTGCAGAACATTTTGGTTCCACAATTCCAAGAGGGTGTTGGGTCTCTATTCCATCCTTAGCTTTTTGGTTGTTTTACAATTTCAGAAAGGTGATCTTGATTGTTTTGGTCCTACAATTCATGCCTAAGTTATCTTGATTGTTTTGCAGGGCTTTGGGTCTCTGTTTGTGCTCCTTGCAAGTGGTGTTTATGTCTGATGACGATTGGCCATGGACCATGTGGTGTTTAGGTAGTCTTGTTGTAGGATTGCAAGATCCTCAGAGTTTGTGTTGTCTTAACGAATATGAAGCCAATTGTATGAGAACTACCGAACCATGTTCAGACGTTTTCTCCCAGGTCACCATTATAGCATCAATCTAAATCCCTGTTGCTTGAATTGCTGCTTAGTAATATTTCCAACATTGTATTTTTACTGCTTTATGCGTCATAAATTATGCCTTGCATTGTGACTGAAGAATTATCTGCATAGGGCATGTGCTATAAGCACTGAACAGACGATGTTATGACATGGTGGCTTCACCTTCACCCAAAGCATAGTCCAATCAGTACCCAAACACTGGCCCCTCCCAGTCCAAGCCTCCAAGGTGGCCTGATTCCGAAATATTCTCGGTAATGTTCATGTCTACGTTTTTCTATTGTTTTTCTTGTTCTGTTGGGCAGTACGTATCTGAATGAAGAACAATTTTGCACTGCAATACGCACGTGCATTTAAGGTAGCGTCGCTACGGCCAAGGAGAAGAGGCTAGGAGAGAAAATCGACTTCATTACCTCCCAATGTAGAGAGGAGTTGGAGCAACCCTCTAATCACTAAACAAGCCTAATTATGCGACTGCGTCCAAAGCATTGTTGTACTTGTATACAAGCCTAAATAGAGTCCAAAGCATTGTTGTATTAGATGGCCATGCAGCACGCTGGCACGGCCCATAGCACGGGATTTTGGCCCGGCTTGAGGCCTGGCCTGGCCCGTGACACCTTTGCCGGCCCAGCCGAGGCACCAGGCCGTGCACTGGGCCGCCGCCCGCTCGTGGCGCGGCACGAACACGGGCACGGCACGATCTGGTCCGGTCCAAGCAGGCGGCCCGGTAGCTGGCCCGCTAAGCAAGCACCTAAGCCACACAGCCCATAGAAGCACAAGGCCCAAGCCAATCCTATCCCTTCCGGCCTTCCTTTGCTCCTTCCAACCCTAATAGTCCCGTGGCTGCCCGCGCACACTGCTCTGCTCCCGATGTGCCGCTCCGCCGCCGCTCCCTCGACGCTCCAAAAATTGCCCCACCTCGCGCCCGGCGCCGTTTGGCACTCGCCGACTCGTTGTCTCCAAGCTTCCTTGACGAAGACAACACGCGGCGGGCGGGCGACATGGGCACCACGGGGCGGCGCTGGTGGCACAACACAACCAAGCCCACGGGCGCCATACATGGGCCAAAGGCCCACGAGCACAGCCACGGCACGGCATGGCACGACGGGGCGGCAGGCCGTGCCGGCACGACATGATGGCCATCTATATTGTATACAAGCCTAAATATATGAATCTGCGTGACTGCGTCCAAAGCTTTATATTTTTGTATATGAATGCATGATGCGGCTCCGACTGCATATTTTCCAATGAATTCACGTTGCACCTGCAGATTTTGGATAATGAGAACAAAGAGATGGAGTATAACTTGTCCAAAATCTGTGCCTCGCTTTGGTTGATACCAATTTTTGCCCAACCAAAATCACAGAAGCCGAAAATTTAGCTTACCAAATAAGGATTGCCAAAGTTAGGATAAAAAATATAGGTGTGCATTTGGTTGATTGCAAAAATAAAGGCTTGCCAACTTTCTTTTTCACATGTAGTTTAAGAACATTCTCAGAGAGATGCCAAAACTTTGGCATAAAAATTAGTGATGCTAATTTTTTGCGAATGAACCAATTGATGACCAAAATTTTTGGCGACGCCACGATTTTGGTTTAGCAGAAGCACCGGACACCAACCAACCAGCGCTCTGTATAAGGGCTTGTTCAATCCCTGGTGATGGTTGTTATTCTGTAGCCTAGTCTTGGACTGCACTTTGGGCTGTCGCGACAAATGGGGTTGCCAGCCCATGGTTCCATAGTCCATGGCACTGCTGGGTCACAGCTTCCGTCCAACCGTGCCGGCAAATCCTCTCAAAAAAAAAAAAAAAAAAAAAAAAAAAAAACCGTGCCGGCAAATCGCAAATGCCGGCAACGGTAACCACTACTAGAAGAAATTGGGAGTAAGGGCTAGAGCCGTCCTTCACCTCACCGAGGTCGATCCTAGCGAGGTGCGCGATCGAAGGACCTTGCCCTTGCGGCCGCCGGCCAGTAGATTGAGAGGCGGCGAGCGAGCGCCGCGGAGGATCGTTGGACAATGTTGTGTGTTATTATTTATAGGGGAATTTGTCTATAGGACACTCAAAATGGTGCCAGTGTGTCGGTGGACACCACCTTCATTGTATTTGACAGAAACACACCGCTATTTTTGGTGCAATTTGTTCCGTGGACACCGAGGAGAGAGAAAACTTGCAAAATGACATCCGGTGCCTCGGAGCCACATTTGCACTGACAGTTGGCCCTACCAGTCCGTTTTGGGATTTTTAACTTTTGCCACTTCTTATGGATGCCCCCCTTGTTATGTGTCAATGATAAGTGGGCCCATCCGAGCCTACGATGGCGTGTAAAAGCCATGGTGGGTAAAATCTGTTGGGATCCCGTTTTGCCCCCAACCTTCATGTACAGGTCCTTCCCGACATTAATTATTCGCTCGTCCTTCCTATCATCTCTGCTCCATCTCCGGCGGGCCACGGGATGGCGAGCTCCACCCCTAGATCTGGCAGACGGCCGGCCGGTGAGTCTCTAATCGCGGTGGCGGCCGACGAGACACAAGCACGGTGGCGGACGACGAGCGGCCCTCCCCGGAGCTGCAAGCCCCAGCGCGGTGGCGATGAGCGGCGCGACGAGCCTCCCTGTCCCTCCTCGGCGCTGTGGCGGCGAGCCTCCCCACCCCCTCCCTGCCGCTAGACCGGCGGAATACGGGAGCGGACCTAGAGATTCCACGAAGAATAGCGGTGGCTTCGATAGCGACCGAGCGAGATGCGATGGTGGACTAGGACCTGCTCCGTCTCTGCTACGCAGAGCCACCTCGCGCCCTACGGCTTCCTGGAGCCGAGGGTGGACCCGACCAGCACGCCATCGTCGTCGCCGTCTCTAGGGTCATCACCCGAGCTTTCCATGGCTGGCTACTTAAACAGAGAACGTGTGTGTCGTGACTACCTTGCGCCCTTTCAAAATTCATCCACACCAGTGCCTCCCATTTCAATTCCTCGCAGCCATGAGTGTGCTTGGTTGTTAGCTAGCCCCTGGACGAGACCTTGTTGCAAACCATCTTCGGTAAGTCATGAATTTTGGAATATCGTGGAATCGGCCGCCATGGCCACCGGAGCAAAAGCTCTCCTGTGGCGCCAATCTTTTCCCCGAAGCAGCAGGAGAAGCCGCAATTTGCGTTCAGGAAGCCAAGCGGCTCACTCCGCCGCACCGCACACAACGCCGTAGCCCTGTCCCATGACGACGAGGCGTCGACCATGTTCTCCGACAGCAGCGCGCCAAGGCCCGTCCGCCGCGCGTGCTTGTGGGTGCGGTCCAAACTTTGCCCGCCGGAGCTGCAGGGGCTGCGCAGCTGGTGCTGTAGGGGACGGGGAGACAGCGCGCGGCTAGCGGCGGACCACCACCGACGCTGGTGCTGTAGGGGACGCGTCCGTCTGCCAGAGCAGCGGGGTGGAGCTCGCCATCCACGCGCTGGACATGAGGTTGGTGGCAAAACTGACCGGTGGAGCCGACTGTCAGCAAATGTGGCTTAGGGCCACCGGATGTCGTTTTGCAAGTTTTCTCTCCTCGGTGTCCACCAGCGCCGGCCCTATATTTTTTAGTGCCCCGCGGCGAACTCATCGCAAAGTGCCCTCTAGTATGATTACAATATAAAAACAATATATTTGTAGTTCTAGAAATAATATGATTACCTTAAAGAATAATAGCTTGTCATAAAATTATTTTAAAGAATTAAGAAATAATATTTACCTATGGCAGCCGTCCAATGAATGGTTGTTGCGTGTTCCCTGTTCTTTGTTGGCTGATCGCCGTCGTCAACGCCAACTCGCCGGCCGGGGCGACAAGCATCGGCGACGGTCACGATGGGGATCGGAGTTTAGGAAGACGAATGACTAATGGATGAGGGCGGGAGGCGAACAGCGACCGATCGATCTGGCGTGGCGGGGCGGCGTAGGGAATGCGTACATGTATACTCTAGTCATGGACCTCAAAGGTCATGAAGCCTCGTACCGCCGCCGCATCGAAGGGCACTTTTTTTATGCCGCTCTCCTTCTTGGGCTATAGTTGGGCACGGTATACTCTATTCCGACCGCTCGTCGTGTGCCCCTCTTGTCCGTGTGCCCCCGACCGTCGCCTCGCTTGCATAGCCTCGTGGGCGGCGCCGGTGTCCACGGGACAAATTGCACCAAACAACGGTGTGTTTCGCAAATGCGATGAAAGATCGGTGTCCACCAAAGACACCGGCGCTACTTTAAGTGTCCTACAGACAAATTCCCCTATTATTTACCGAGAGGATGCGAAGAGATGACGGATTTAACATGCTAGAAGCCTAATTAAGTCAAGTAAGTGTCCTCGATTGTAGGGCCTTGTTTAGATGGCAAAATATTTGTCAAAAGCACTCGCTCTAACTCCCGTAGCACTTCTATTGCACTTTCGTTTGTATTTGGTAAACATTGTCTAATCATGGAGTAACTAGGCTCAAAAGATTCGCCTCTCGCGATTTACAACAAAACTGTGGAGTAACTAGGCTCAAAAGATTCGCCTCGTGATTTACAACAAAACCGTGTAAGTAGTTATTTTTTTAACTACATTTACCGCTCCGAACATATGTTTTTTTGTGGGCGTGTTTGGCAGGGCTCCAAACAACTCCAGATTCAGAAAAACAGCTCCACTCCAAGTTTTTCTAGCCAAACACCTCAACTCCAGAAACTCCAGATCCACCAAAAACGTGGATCTAGCTCCCAACTCCACCAATTCCACGGAGTACCTCGGGGGTGCTCTGCAAACACCGGTTTTGTAAACACTCGCGGAGTTGGGTGGAAATTACCCATCTTTGCCATCCATTACACAACATACCGCTTCGTTTCCTTCTCCATCTATTCTCGCGCGTCTCTCTGTTCCCCGTCGCGAAGAGTCACGCGCGCCCTCGCACGGTTGTTCATCGCACCGTCGGTCTTTGCCCATCGACTCGACCAAGATCTCGCCGTGAAGGGAAGCTAGGGCATGACGACCGCGTTGGGCATTAGCGCGGCGGGCTGGCCCCCACGGGATTTTACATATTTACCATTATAAAGAAGACGCCTTACACGAATATCACTCTTATAATGCGCCTTACGTATCTAGCAACGCATTGTTGAATCTCTTACATTTTTACCACTTTGTCCCACGTGGCAAGCCATGTCACCGAGAAGCACAAACACGCCGCCAGAGACACGCAAAATTACCTCCCTACCCTTGCTTTTTCTTTCTTCCGCCGCCGCCGGGCCAGCTTTGTTTCACCGCGAGACGGAGCCGCCGCCCGAAGAAGACGACGATGGCGAAGAAGGCCGCCAAGCCGCAGCGGCGGCAGCGAAGCACGACGACAGGGTGCGCCCGCCCAGCTGCGCTTCTAGGACCGCCGCTGGTCGGAGGAGTGCAGCCACGACGACATGATGGTAGCTCGATTCGATCGAAGGCCACTAGCTCACTAGCAGCAGCTAGCAGGCTGCCATTTTGCATTTGGAGCAGCCCCAGGTAGATAGCTTGTGGTGTGAGCATCCGATCCGGTGATATATTTATGTGGAGAAGAAAGAGAATGTATCTATCGGTGATAGATAGCTAGTGGAAGCAGGATGGGATCGATGCTTTTTGATTTTATCCCGCTGATCTGAAGCAGGAGCTAGAGCACCTTGTGACGCTCATCACCAGCCGGTGCCTGATGTTGGGCGAGGTCGGGTCGCTGCTCCGCGAGCTCAACGACGGGATGCACCTCGTCATGATCTTGTTCCCTCACCTGTCGATCCCCTCGCTCCGTCGAGCGCTGCGTGCGAAGCGGATAAGGCCGACCGCGTGCGTGCGAACGGATAACGCCGCGTGAAGTGAAAAAAATAGGTAGGGGTAGGGAGGTAATTTCGCGTGTCCCCTCGCGACCGTGTTTGTGCTTGTCAGGCCGACATGGCTTGCCACGTGGGACAAAAGTGATAAAAATATAAAAGATTCAACAAAGTCGCCGCTAAATCTGTAAGGCGTATTATAATAGTGGTATTCGTGTAAGATGCCTTCTTTATAATAGTAAATATGTAAAATCCCTGGCCTCCACTGGCCTGGGCGCTGCTGGTGCTAGGGCTGGCCGCCCCTGGCCTTGGTGTTGTCGTCCTTGGTTTTGCGCAGGGTGCAGGCGTGCAGCAGGTTCTGTGCACCAGTACCAACATGCCAGTAAAAACGCAAATGAAAAAAAACGAACGCCATGCGTTCACGGCACCCTAACCAACGTCTTATGAAAAACGGAAAAGAAAAAAAACAAGGGTAAAAGAGGGAAATCCAATCATATTCGTTGTTTCTGAAGCTAGAGTCATTATGTCTGCCAAACACACTTATTTAGCTCTAAATTGAGAGCTTAGCTCCACGGTAGAGGGCTGTATGTGGTGGAAAGTAGCTCGGAGCGCGGTTTGATAGAGTTGGGCCCGCCAAACACGCTATTAATGTGATGTGATGGAGAGAGAGTCGAATTTAGAATTTTTTGACAAAAAGTTAGCCATCTAAACAAGTCCCAGGTGTTGGCGGCCAGGTTTTGATTCGAATTTGGTGAGGATTGCGCCGATTTGAAGCACCGGCCTGGGAAGAGGAACGGGGATGGGAAGCTGCGATGGGGAAAGCGATAGGGATGGTGGGACCGGGAATAAAATGGCCATGCTCAGTCGGCTTAAAAAAAGGATGCGATTACACAGTCGGCTTAAAAAGGATACGGTTACGCTAGCGCCGGACGCCCGCGCAGGCGCAACCGCGTACTGCTGCGGCTGCCCAGGTATTGCTAGGCCTGCCGGTGCCGCTGTTTTTGTGCGTTCTTCTCTTGGGCCCAACTATGTCTGCTGTTGTCTCTTGCGTATTGTTGCGCCTGCTGCTGCTTGGGTTCACGTGTGGTTGCTCTGGCCTTGCCGTGTACATCCATATGTTGACTGCATGCATGCACTTAAGGAAAACTAAAAATTACATTAGTGTCACACCCATTTCACATTAGAAAAAATTAACATGTGTGAGCAAGGGATGTGGAGACTCGAGAGTGAGCGTGTTGTGCGCCCCAATACATCACCAACATTGAATGAAAAGATATGGAAGTGAAGCAACAAAATATGAGGAGATAAAATGTAATACCCGATCTACTTTTAAATATTCAGATGCAACACTTGCAATATGCTCAAGGCTGATGAAATAATTGAAACATTGCAAAATACTTGCAACATCGAGATGAAACCGTCACAATATTTGTCTAAAATAGACGAAACATTCGGGACATATAGTTAAAAACACCATTACAACATGTCACAACATCCTAATCTAATTTTGAAACAGCTAAATGCAACACTTGCAACATGCTCTTGAAGGTTGACGAAATAATTGAAACATGTATTTGAAACAATTGCAAAAGCACCTAAAAACACTTAAAAATCATTGCAAAATACTTGCAACATCAAGATGAAACCATCGCAATATTCATCTAAAACAGACAAAAACATTTATAGCATATAATTAAAACACCATTACAACATGTCACGACATCCTAATTTAATTTAAAACATCTAAATGCAACACTTGCAACATACAAAAGAACATGGATGAAACACTTGTGACATGTGTCGCAAACACTTGCAACACGCGTGTAAAAATAGATGAAACAATAGGGATAGACGCTTAATACAACCAACGTATGCAAATATCCCGATCTATTTCTGCAACATCTAGGACACAAAACAATTGAAACATATTGCCGAAAACAACTGAAACACACGGAACACGAGCTTGCAACATGACTGAAAAAGAGCCCAAAAACACTTAAACACAACATTGACGCACGACCATGCCCTATCCGGTTGGCAAATGCAGTGGCACAGTCTCACTAGATGGTGCGCGCACGCCCACCCGCCATGCTCGCCATCCGTGAAGGGAGAGAAGATGTTGCCGGATCTGAAGTGGGAGCCGCCGGCAGAGGTATGGGAGGGTTAAGGGCTTGCCTCATCAATCTTGTTGGGGTAGGGAGAGCCAATGTAGGTGGCACAGACATATGCAAGTGGCTAGGTAGGTGGATGGAGCACGACAGGAGGTATGAGCACGGACATGGGAGCGCGCAGCTCGGGTGGTGCGGCGCCAGCGAGCGGCCTAGGGCGGGGCGGGGGCGGCACCGACGAGTAGCTCTTTGCGGCTGGCGGCTCCGACTAGTAGGTCGGGCGGGGGTGGCACCGGCGATTGGACAGAGCGCACCGCGAGTGCCATCCCTGATGACCCAGCTGCCAAGGAGTAAGGAGATCGTCAATGTACGCCGCCAGCATGGGAAGCGGCTTCATGTCTT
This sequence comes from Hyparrhenia diplandra, assembly GCA_015847255.1. Taxonomy (NCBI): domain Eukaryota; kingdom Viridiplantae; phylum Streptophyta; class Magnoliopsida; order Poales; family Poaceae; genus Hyparrhenia; species Hyparrhenia diplandra. The sequence continues at coordinate 128,593 of JADLZK010007786.1, read as the reverse complement.
TACGTTTTCATTTGCTTTCTCTGACATTTGGGGCCACTGGCCAGAACTTGTAAGGCCAGAACTTGTAAGGCACATAAGTGCTGGTCTGTAACTGAGAGCAGGCATCGTATTCTCTATTCAGTAAACCATCGCCAAGGTCGAGGGGCTACCTCGCCGGTGTCAGGGTCGATTCGGCCAGAATTCCGCTGTCGTGCTCGCGTTGTGACTGACCCATCGCTACCACGGGCTGACAGCGAGGAAATGGATCCAAGCGGAGACGTGCAGCCTAGAGCTGTGCGAGCGACGTTGTAAGTCTGTGAGTCGACGAGGATGAGCCACAGGTCTGGAAAGGAAATCATGCCAGCGAGTGAATGAACGGTGGAGTGGATAACCACGGGATGTCGCTACTTTGCTTTCTTTCTTTCCTTTTTTTGAGTGGTGAGGGCAGCAGGCTTATGGGCCAGGTATGCAGGCCCACCTAGCTACTCCTACGTCCGGAAAACGACGGACGTTCGAGTGTCACTGTTACCGAAAACGATATGGAGTCGAGAGCAGCCAGCCAGCCTGTCTACCCGCGTTGCGAGACCGGTGACCTCAAACGCGGGTCGTACTTTGGTTGTGCTCTCATGCTCATAGTGTCCTCATTCCTCGTTTGGTCTATTCAGCGCAGGGAGCTTTTTTCTTGATTTGCTTTCACGGCGGCTTGTCCATCTTTTCCAGGTGCAGCATCACTCCAAGACCTAGGTTTTCTCCAGGTTAGTCTTTAAGTTAAACATTGCTAACCGACTATCCGAGTGTTTTAGCATCTTGGTGCTTGAACAAAAAATGATTTTACTTCATGTCTGGAAAAGATGCTGTGAAGTATGTACACTCTTCAGATCCAAAAAAATAGTTGACTCGTACTCTAAAGCTTGGTTGATTTGGATTTTATTGGGCTCCTAGTTTCTCTTTCGACACCGTTCTTTTCTTTGTAGATCAAAGCACCAAATTATTCATTGCCTATAAACACATTTCAGATCCACGCCAAATTTAGTGCTAAGCATCAAAGATGTGTGGCAGCTGCACTGCAGCAGAGTACTGCACTTCAAAATTTCCCTTTACATATTCATTTAATTACCAGATGATGGATTTTTTTATAGAGGAGATGCAATTCCTAGCCTTTATACTTGGGGTAACTATTTATCAGGACGAGTGCAATAGAAGTAACAATTTGTCTTTGTGGGCAGTCGAGTATATTGACACAACTTTTTTCCTCTTCTTTTATACAGGTTTCTTGGTTTGCTGAAATCATTCATATAAGAGTTTCATGACTTACTGAAGGCATCCTGCACACTGGGGAAGACAAACAGATGTTTGTTATCATGTGAAACTGCTTTTGCTGTCAGGATTTTGCTTAAAAAGAAATGGACAGTCAGTTTAGTAGCTGTGATATGTTGGAGAGCATATTACAATATGGAAGTTCAGGACCACGCCATCTACCTCTAAAATATTTGAGAAACATCACAAACAACTTCTCTCATGAGCGGCTTCTTGGTGAAGGTGGTTTTGGTACGGTATATAAGGTAAGATGAAATCACAAATTTCAGACCTGTCGAATTTGTCACCATACTATGCAGAAACTCATGCCTCTCTTAATAAGCGAGCTTAAACAGGAGTGCTACCAAATGGTGAAACAATTGCTGTGAAGAAACTTAATTCGTCAATGCCTGGAGTTAAGGATAGACAATTTAAGAATGAAGCATATCATCTTATGAGGCTTAAACACCCGAATATAGTGTTACTTGTAGGTCTGGTGTTATGAGACAGAGAATATATATGTTGAATACAATGGGAAATTCATTTATGCTTTGAGAAGTCGGAAAGATTGCTTTGTTTGGAGTACATGCCTAAAGGAAACCTTCGTGGAGTATCTTTCGTGTATAACAATTCAATATGGTATCAACTTGTTCATTCTCAATTACTTGAGACTGTAGTCCATGTGGTTTCAATATGCCCGAGTTATCAACAATATAACATGACAATAAAAAAAAATCAATCATATAACACTTTAATAATGTTGTGGTACAAATGCGGATGAATCTTACGGACTTACTTGGGAGGCACGGTATAAAATAATCAAGGGCATTTGTTATGGCTTGCATTATCTCCATGAAGAATGGCAACCTAATGCCCCCATTATTCACATGGATCCAAACCCGCAAAACATATTGCTTGACAACAATTTGGCGCCCAAAATTGCAGACTTTGGCTTATCTCGGCTCTTCAAATGAGGAAAAAACTTGGACTCGCACAATAAGTTGTCATGGAACATTGTGAGTCAAATGGCTATTGATAGCTTGTTTTTGGAGATTGCTAAAATCAATATTCTATAGTTGTCTTAGGGCTTCAAACCCATGTTGCAATGCAGGGGTTACATGGCGCCGGAATACATAAACAGAGGTTTCATCTCAAAAAAGTCAGACATATTCAGTTTGGGAGTAATAATCATAGAGATAGTGACGGGACATAGGGACTATCCGGATGAGAGTGAGACCGAAATATCTTCTCGTGAATATACTGAGCTTGTAAGTGAATTAATTTCAGCTTTTAAGGCGAAAACACTTTCTTAAGAGAGATGATGATACTCTTTTTTCTCAGTATCAATTATAGCTTTTTCTGTGATTGTTTTAGAAACTTCAGCAAAGTAGCTCTGCTATATCACACATTTTGTGATTTTCCGGATACTAGAGAAGTGGAGAGATAGGCTACAAAAACAGCTGAGATATACTACATCAGTAGAAATTGATTACCAACAAATAAGAAGATGCGTCCCGCATTGGTCCGACTGTGTGAAACTTGATAAGGGAAAAAGACCAACAATAAGCCAAGTTATCGAGATGCTTCACGCGAAGTAGAAAGTCCAGATTTCCGCCGCAGAAAAGAGGTTATGTCACCGACAAACGAGGTAATGGATCATATAATTTTTCTATATACACGGATTAACCATTGATTACTATCCGTAATTTCATTTCTCAAAAAAACTTGTCGGTGTGTCAACAACAACGGTGTTGGGCGAAAGCACGCCAAAAGCACCATTAGAAAAGAAGGAATGCCAACCATCAAAAACGCTAAGGAGATCCCACGCCTCGCCGCTTGGAGTTGGATCGGCCGGCTTCGCTCGCTCTCGCTGGGTCCGCAGCCTGCTCCCTCGGCCTCGTCGATAGCTTCCACATTGGTGGCAGCGGTGAGGCCGTCGCTCCCCCTCCGTGGACCCCAGCCCCTGATCACATGCCGGATAGTAGTCCTTCCCGTGGTTTTGGACACCAGGATGACAATGATGAGGAGGATGCTGCGATGTCGGAAAACCCCAGCCTCGGGAGTCCTCCGGTACCGGACCGCTAATTCTTCGCTATCGTCGCCGAACGGTGACGAAGCTTCAAGCTGGACCGCCCGAATCCATGTTCTATTACTCACCAAATGGGAGGTTTAGGAGGACGATCCGATCATGGTGCCGAGAGGTGCTCCTGGGTACTGGCTCTTTTGGTACGGTCTATGAGGCCATCAGTGAGTAAGTGCTCTTAAAAATTTAGTTGCTCTTCCGTGCTGTTTAGTTGCTTTGAATCATCAGTTTAATATGCTATGCCTGGCCATACTTTAACATAAGCCTTGGTTAAGCTGGCTTTTACAGAAGTGATTCTGTAGCTGATTGGAGCTTATTGGCTCCATTTCTATAGGAAGAAACAGGCACTAAGTACAGCCTTGTAGCAATTGAATTAGTTAAATGGGGAATGACATTAGTGTGCCAAAATGTTGCACATGTGATTTCTGGTGAACACAGAATAATTCGATAATTGCTTGTTTTTTTCCTGTTCTTTTATAAAATGGTTTTTATTTACATTTAGAATGAGGTCAAGATTTACATTTAGAATGGTTTTTATAAAATGATTTTTGATCAGCAGCATGCAGTGCGACTTCCAGTCCATTTTATATATTGGGTTGCCTTCACTATTTAGCCTGCTCTAGTGTCTTCCTTTCACAAGTCTGAAGTACCTTACTTTCTGTTTCTGCATCATATATGTTCACAGTGATGGTTTCTTCTTTGCTGTCAAAGAAGTAAACTTATTTGATCAAGGGAGCAACGTGAAGCAATGTATCTTTCAGCTTGAGCAGGTTTGTTACGTTATATTGTTGTCTTGATAACTGAGACCTGTAATCTATTATTGGAAGTTTCCCAGGTTATTTTTTTTGTGGGCTTCCACTACTATCTTTTGAGGCTTGACCCCTTAGCCTGTGTGCTGTTATCTTAAGAGGGCTGTGCTAGCAGAGTATGGCTGTTATCCTTTGAGAGTTTTGCAAAATGTGACCTCTTCTACCTTGTTTAATCTTTTCAGGAAATTGCACTTTTGAGCCAATTTGAGCATGAGAATATAGTACAGTACTTTGGAACAGACAAAGTAACTTCAGTTTATCACTTTGATATAATATATATGTTTTTGCACATAAATTCATTGTATTCTTTTGTACCCCTCTATGCATACTTAGGCTATGAGCATCGTATTGTGTGGTTGTATTGCAGGAAGATTCGAAACTATACGTCTTCTTTGAACTAGTGACCCAAGGAACCCTTGCAGCTTTTATCAGAAGCATCGCCTCACGAGATACTCAGGTCTCTGCATTTACAAGACAGATCCTTAACGGGTTGACTTACCTCCATGAAAGGAACATTGTTCATAGGTGATGAAATTAGTTGAACTTCTTATCTTATACTATAAATGCTGTCATTCGTGTAACAAATGAGATTACTGGAAATAACAAGGATGGGCAATTATGTACCATTCGTTTAAATGAAAGCCGTCAAAGCAATGCCCCAAAACTGTGTTTTCTATATTGATTTGAAAAGTATTGCAGAATTATATTAATAAATTATTTATGTATGTATATATATATGTTCTGAACTGTAGCTTGAAATCTGTGATATTGCAGAGATATTAAATGTGCAAATATTATGGTACATGCCAATGGATCTGTGAAACTTGCAGATTTTGGACTCGCTAAGGAGGTTCGCTCGCAGTCTGCAAAACTTTTGAATAATTTCTTTGTTCTATTTATCCATCACCACTTTTCCCTGATATAATATTGTTTTATCAACTCCCTTTCAGGTTACCAAATTGAATGAGGTTAAATCATGTGAAGGAACTGTTTATTGGATGGCACCTGAGGTAACCATCATATAGTCCTTGCATATGCGTGTTCATCTTATGTTTTTCTTCAATAGTTTGTCTAGAATAATCATCTTGAAGTAATAGACATGAAGTTCTGAAATATATTTGGGAATAGTACACATCGTCACTACCTCAGTGGTGTCATTAGGATTATCATACATGTAGTTCTGTGTAATTTCTTAATAGAGTAGTATCTGGGTTAATATTTCAGTGTAGCTAAGTGATGATTCATTGATTTTCATTTGGTATCTGTGGGTTAATATTTCAGTGCTGCAATTCATTATGGTGCTGGTGAACATTCATTGTTATTGGATAACATCATATACGATTTGTGCGACACTGTATGATCATTCTAGATAGAAGCACTAAAATCTAAATCTTCAGGTTGTCAATCCAAAGAAGAAATATGGACTTGCAGCTGACATCTGGAGCCTTGGTTGCACCGTCCTAGAGATGTTGACAGGCCAAATTCCCTATCCTGACTTGGAATGGGTGAGGGAGCATTTAGGACTCAACTTCTGCAAATTTGAATTGCTATTTTCAAACTATATTAATGTGCCTATGAGTACTCAATTTTCTCAATTCTCGATAAATGCTTACACCCGTTCTATATGCTACTTGCTATGCAGACACAAGCTTTATACAGGATCGGTAGGGGGAAGCACCACGAATTCCAAATGCTCTTTCACAGGATGCTCGTGATTTTATAAGCCAGTGTGTAAAACCCAATCCAGAAGACAGACCCACGGCGTCCGAACTGCTGGACCATCCATTCCTTAACATATCACTGAGATCAGATCACCCATATGCATGACGACATCTTGGCGCTCGAATTCATCTACACATGGCATTAATTAATGAGCACAGTGGCAGAATGGCGAGTTAGGGAGTGCCTTTTGTTCCATGCACACTCTAAATTTACATATCACTAGAAAATGAAGCGTGGTTTGTGATGCCTTACCTGACAAATCCATCTTCGATTTCTTAAAGCACAATAAGGGTCGTCCATAGAACCAGACACAAACATTGCAGGCTTGCAGCCAAATAGGACCGTTGCATCTATTTTTGTTGTGCACGGATGTAACATACTTGTCCTTTTCAGACAATTTTCGGTAACAGATTTGAGGTGGACAAATAAAGCCATGATTCTTCATGCAGAAGTTACCGAAGTACCTCGCTATAGCAAGTACATCAACAACAAGGAATTCATGTTGCACCTGCAGATTTTGGATAAGGAAAACAAAGAGATGGAATATAACTTGTCCAAAATCTGTATAAGGGCTTGTTCAATCCCTGATGAGTGTGACTGTTATTCTGTAGCCTAGTCTTGGACTGCACTTGGGCTGTGATAGCGACAAATGGGCTTGCCAGCCCATGGTTCCATAGTCCATGGCACTGGGTCACAGCTTCCGTCCAACCGTGCCGGCAAATCGCAAATGCCGGCAACGGTAACCACTAGAAGAAATCGGGAGTAAGTGCTAGAGCCGTCCTTCACCTCACCGAGGTCGATCGGCAGACGAGAGGCGGCGAGCGAGCGCCCGGAGGAGGACAATGTTGTGTATTATTATTTACCGGAGAGGATGCGTAGAGATGACGGCTTTAACATGCTAGAAGCCTAATTGAGTGTCTGCATGATCGATTGCAGGTGTTGGGGGCCAGATTTTGATTGGAATTTGGTGAGGATTGCGCCGATTTGAAGCTTGCAAGATCCTGGTAAGAGGAATGGGGATGGGAAGCTGACATGGGGAAAGCCATAGGGATGGTGGGACCGGGAAGAAAGGTCGCTCCGTTGGTTTGATATGGAGTCGGCTTACAAAAAAAAAAAAAAAAAAATGGAGTCGAGAGCAGCGTCTTACTCGTCTTACCCGCGTTGCGAGACTGGTGACCTCAAACGCGGGTCGTCTACCTTTGGTCGTGCTCTCATGGTCATAGTGCTCGCCCCTATCATTGCCTCATTTCTCGTTTGGACTATTCAGCGCAGGGAGCTTTTTTCTTGATTTGCTTTCACGGCGGCTTGTTCATCTTTTCCAGGTGCAGCATCTCTCCAAGCCTTAGGTTTTCTCCAGGTTAGTCTTGAAACGCATTGCTATCTCACTATCTGAGTGTTTTGGCATCTTAGGTTTTCTCCAGTACTTCTGTCTGTGACTGCCCATGCTTTGAAGTATGTACGCTCTTCAGATCCAAAAATTAGTCGGTTCGTACTCTAAAAGGAGTTTGTTGGCTCTGATTGTATTGCGCTGCTAGTTTCTTTCAACACCGTTCTTTTCTTTCTAGATCAAAGCAACAAATTAATCAAAACCTCTTGCCTACAGGCACATTCAGATTCACACCAAATTTAGTGCTAAGCATAGAAGATAAGTAGCAGCGGCACTGCAGCAGAGTACCACACTTCAAAATTTCCCCTTAGGTGTTCATTTAGTTACAAGATGATGAATTTGTTTTTTCAGTGGTAGGTGTCTACTGGGAGCTTATAGTACATATACAACTGAAGTTGCGTAGCTTCATGTTGGTGTATTTGTACAGACAAAAGATGGTAGTGATTTTATAGAGGAGATGCAATTCCTAGCCTTGTTTGTACTCATTTTGTAATTATTTATCAGGCTGAGTGCAATAGACCTAACAATTTATTTTTTGTGGTCAGTTGAGTATAACAACTTATTTGACTTCTTTTATACAGCTTTCTTGGTTTGGTGAAATCATTCATATAGAAGTTCCATGACTTACTGAAGGCATCCTGCACACTGGGGAAGCCAAACAGATGTTTATCATTTAAAACTGCTTTTGCGGTCAGGACTTTGCTTAAAAAGAAATGGACAATGAGTTTGGCAGCTGTGATATGCTGGAGAGCATGTTACAAGATGGAAGTTCAGGACCACGTAATCTACCTCTAGAATATTTGAGAGACATCACAAACAACTTCTCTGATGAGCGGCTACTTGGTGCAGGTGGTTTTGGCACGGTATATAAGGTAAGATTAAATCACATATTTCGACCTGTCAAATATATGTCACAAGCCTATGCAGAAACTCATGTCTCTCTTAATAAGAGAGTTTAAATAGGGAGTGCTACCAAATGGTGAACCGATTGCTGTGAAGAAACTTAATTCGCCAATGCCTGGAGTTAAGGATAAACAATTTGAGAATGAAGCATATCATCTTATGAGGCTTAAACACCCAAATATAGTGCGACTTGTAGGCTGGTGTTCTGAAACAGAGAATATATATGTTGAATACAATGGGAAACACATTTGTGCTGAGAAATCGGAAAGGCTGCTTTGCTTGGAGTACATGCCTAAAGGAAATCTCCGTGGGTGTCTTTCAGGTATAACAATTCAATTCAATATGGTCGTATCTTGTTCATTCTACTACTTGAGACTGTAGTCTATGTAGTTTCAGTATGCCCAACTATAAATCATATAACTCTTTCATAATGCTTTCTTACAATTGCAGATGAATCTTCCGGACTTACTTGGGAGACACGGTACAAAATAATCGAGGGTATTTGTTATGGCTTACATTATCTCCATGAAGGAAGGCAACTTAATGCCCCCATTATTCACATGGATCTGAAACCTGCAAACATATTGCTCGACAACAATATGGTGCCTAAAATTGCGGATTTTGGCTTGTCGAGACTCTTCAGTGAGGAGAAAACTTGGACTTGCACAATAAGCCGTGATGGAACATTGTGAGTCAAATGGCTCTTGATACTTGATAGCTCGTTGTTTTTGAGTTTGCTAAAATGAATTTCTTTACACTTGTCTTCGAAGGCTTCAAAGTTAACGCACCCATGTTGCAATGCAGGGGCTACATGTCACCGTAATACATTAACAGAGGCTTAATCTCAACAAAGTCGACATTTTCAGTTTGGGGGTAATAATCATAGAGATAGTAACGGACAGAGGACTATCCGGATGAGAGTGAGACCGGAATATCTTCCCAGGAATTTACTGAGCCTGTAAGAAATTAATTTCAGCTTCCAAGGCATAAATAATTTCTTCAGGGAGATGAGATGATGCTACTCTTTTTTCCTCCATTTTATCTGATGCAATTTTAGAATGTCACGGACTCCAAGCTTACACTTTGACCATTCATTTGCTTGATATTATATTATGTATGCTTATGAAATTATAATCATTGAATAGTATAATTTCTTACAACTGTAATCATGTAAAATTTGTAATATAATAGTTAACAATTATGAGCCTAATTATTGGCCAAAGTTTTTAAAGTTGAATCTTTATATGCGTGTGCGCTAGATAAAATGTACTGGATGTAGTAATACTGTGTACTATGTGTCTATATATATTTCTTTTGTGATTTTGCAGGTACTAAAGAATTGGAGAGATAGGCTGCAAAAATCACTGACATATACATCACTAGAAATTGATTACGAGCAAATAAGAAGATGCATTCAGATAGGTTTGGAATGCGTGAAACTTGATCGGTGGAAAAGACCAACAATAAGCCAAGTCATCAAGATGCTTCACGGAACAGAATGTGCAGATTTAAGCTGCAGAAAAAGAGGTCATGTCACTGACAAACGAGGTGCGATTATATTTAGTTTTCGTTTTCTGTACACGGAGTAACATTGATTAGTACTGTATCTGTATTTCATTTTCTCATAAACTTGCCAGGTTTGCCAACAAGGGGGTGAGCACGTCAGAAGCACCATTCGAGGAGAAGGAATGTCAATCAAGAAGGATTCGATCCCACGATCTCGCTCGCCTGGAGTTGGTAACTTACTCGGCTTCCCTCGCTCTCGCTGGGTCCGCGACATGCTCTCCTGGCCTGGTCAACAGCGGCGACGGGAGCGGGGACCTCCCCTTCCTCTGCCAAAGCCTCGGCTTATCCGGGCCCGACGACTTCGCCATCCCGGTTGCCGAGTGGGAGGCGCACAAGGCTGTGCGCTTCCCTCCACCCTCGCGCTCACCCGACCAGATGTGAAGAGGGCGGCAGCTGAGGACGGAGGAATCAAGGGCGCGCGCCCGCCGCCGCTGCTCAAGCCGCCTCCCCGATGGTGATGCCGGTTGTCTGTGAGGCGGGATCCACGCGGGATATCTTGCGGTCGTTCGCCCCGGATGAGACAGAGCACGCGCTGGCGAGTGGACCTGCCCGTGGTTTTGGGCACCAGGATGCGGTGGACAAGGACGGGGAGGCTGCAGTGTCTGATGATATCAGCCTCTGTCAGTCGTCCGACGACTGCACTAGCACTTCAAGCACGGCCAAGCAATTCATGTTTATCTCACCAAATGGGAGGTTTAGGAGGAACAAGATCCGATCATGGAACCGAGGGGCGCTCCTTGGTAGTGGCTCGTTTGGTGTGGTTTATGAGGGCATCAGTCAGTAAGTGCACTAAAGATATAAATTCAGTTGCTGTTCTGTGCTGTTTAGTTGTTTCGAATCATTAACCTAACATGCTACTCCCTGTAAATGGGTTAAGAAAGGTACAACTAGAAGCCTCGGTTAAGCTCATTTTGTTTTCACTTTCACTATTAGTACTCTTATGTTTTTATCTATATAAAACAAGATCCCACGGGCTATATTCCGATGAGAAGAAAATTAAAAAAAATATTCCGATGAGAAATAAAAAATTCCCCACATATGTTATACTTAAAATGGATGACAAAATTTGGTATGTCTACCAACCAAACGACAATTTTTTTTTAAAAATACCGGCTATGTTTTGGCTTGGCCATCATCCAAACATGTCTTATATGACTAAACTTTTGTCATGCCATTATTTGGTTATGTCCAAACTTTGGCTAGGCCCACTAGACCATACATCTAAACACACCCTTACAGAACTAATTCTGTAGTTAATTAGTGCCTACTTCCAGTATAAGAAATTGTCTGCGGAGAGGTTCTGACAGTAATGAGGATGAAGCCCTTAGTTGCTTGGAAAAAATGTTGTAAGCCCAAAAATAAAGGTGGCCTAGGCATCGTCAACCTTAGAGGTCAAAATTTTGCTTTGCTTCTTAAGCATTTGGATAAATTCTACAACAAGAAGGTATTGATAAAGGTTCCTTCGGGTGGAGAGGTATTTTAAAGCTTTGCGATCTCTTCAGAAGTCTTGCCAACTGTGAATTGGGAGATGGGTCAACAGTTCTATTTTGGGCAGATCTCTAGAATGACAATGTCTTACAAATCAAGTTTCCATGTCAGAGCAAGCTTATCAAGAGTATCAAGCCCTTTAAGATTACATTCAGACACTTCAAGTGCAAGCAAACACTAAAGATTCCTGACATTATATTCAGGGAAGCAACAACTATACATCAAGAAATTTCTACAACTTTCCCTTAATAATGTGCAGCCCTCGGCTCCTTTTTTATCTGGATTTGTGACTTTAAATGTTCCAACAAACTCAGAGTTAGGGCTGGCCCATGGGCCTTGGCGCCCACGCCTGGTGGCTGGGCTGCCTCAGGTTTATAGTAGTTGATCTCCTAGTTCCTTCTGCTTCTCCGGAGTGCAGTTTCTCCTGCCCTCTTGCTGGCTGTGTGGCTTAGTTCTTTTAGCCCCTCTTTAATTTGTACTCCCTCCGTTCCAAATTATAAGTTGCTTTGACTTTTTTGGTTCATCCATTTAGTTATGTCTAGATAAAAATTTGTAATGGAGGGAGAAACAGTTTATTCCACTTTTTGAAAACTAATAAAAATCTCTTAGTGGGGTCTCCCCTACTGTATTTTTGGTCAAAATAAATTCAGAGCCTACCTGGCTCTATTTATGTATTTAAGAAGATACAGGCACTAGGGCTGAGTTGAAGCCAGTCATCAACCTGATTGCAGATTGCCTTCCAGGGAGAAAAGCTGAGTTGTTGAACCAGGCTGGTCTAAAAACTCTAGTGCAATTTTTTTCTCAGTTCTACGGTGGTCTATCTAGCAACGGCAGTTGATCTCCAACCATGGGCCATTAAACAAATTGATAAAATTCATAGATTTCTTTAGAGACGAAGAAAAGAAATTAGTGGTGATCATTGCCTAGTGGCTTGGGTTAAATACTCTTGCAACTGCAATTACAAGAGTGATTAATACCCCAGAGATTGATTCTTTTAGGGACAAATATTCGTGCTAGGAATTGATTTTTTGAGAGACAAAGGGAGTAATTGGATTTTATAACATGGATTTTATTAAATTTAGAACTCAGGATAGACTTGTTTTCCTCTCATTTGTGTTTGTGGTCATACTAACTTGGATATTCAGTTTTAAGGACAACATACCCAAATTTGTTGCCCTGGATGGATCACAAACATTTGTTCTTTATTTTTTCTGCCATGTGCAATATGGAGGGTTGCTTTCACTATTTGGTCTGCTCTAGTGTTTTCCTATCACCTTAATTTCTGTTTCTGCATTATATTCTCAGTGAGGGTGCCTTCTTTGCTGTCAAAGAAGTAAGCTTACTTGATCAAGGGAGCATCGCGGAGCAATCTATCTTTCAGCTTGAGCAGGTTTGTTTCGTTATATCGTTGTCTTGATGCCTTGATAATTGAGAGCTGTAATCTATTATTGTAAGTTTCCCGTGTTATGTCTATGGGCTTCCACTACTATCTTCCGAGGCTTGACCCCTTGGCCTGTGTGTGCGTTATCCTTTCGGGGGCTGCGCTAGCAATCTATGACCGATTCCTTCAAAAGGGCATAACTTTTGTAAAATCTGACCTCTTGTACCATGTTTAATCTTTTAGGAAATTCAAATTTTGAGCCAGTTGGAGCATGAGAATATAGTACAGTACTATGGAAATGCACAAAGTAAGTTTTTTTTTTTTAGCGTGCATTAGCACGTTTTGCATTAAGGGAAGTGGAAAATTACATAAGATTCACAAGTAATCCACAGACATCGATGAACAAACAAAAAGCAAGAAATGAGGGGCGGGGTAGGGCGGACCCTCCACCTTACAACCCAAGCCGAACCACCTAAAACATGAGGGGTTGGGAACTCTCCACCTAACAACCCCAACAACCGAGCCTATTTCAACAAATCTCAACACCTAGGTAACCAGTAGCAATCGGAGCCATAGGCGATAACAAATAAAGCATCCGCTAGAACTCCGAGACGGCAAAGCATCCGTCCAAACCAACCTCGACAACAAAGCATCTGCCGGAAGATGACGATCTTGGTAGCAAAGCGCCCACCGAAACCACCTCGCGGCAAACCATCCACCGAAATGCTCCTCCGAGTCACTAAGGCCATAGCCTTCGGGACCACGGTGAGGACTTACCGAAGATACACGGGCGGCAAAGCATCCGCCCTAGCAACGAAGAGCACCTCGGTGGCAAATCATCCGCCAAAATGACCACAACTACGGCTACAACAACCACTAGTTAGACAAACCCGTGAGGAGAAACATGAAGCGCAAATAGGTGTAGCAAGGAGGAGCGCGGACCGTAGAGATTCTTCAAAGAACTCCTTCATGAAGGGGTGACGCCGAGGACGCCATGGCTACTCGGCTTTAGAGAGCTAAGGCGGGCCTGCGCTTAGAATCCGTCGCCCGGTGATAGGAGCATGAGACTTGAAGACGACACCTTCAAGAAGGGTGCGGCGCCGCCAAAGGCGTTGCCGCCGCCGTCCGACCACGCCGGCCGAGCTTTCGCCGGAGCTCCATGCATCCAAGTCACGCAATGGGGCGAGCGAGACGTCACCATCCACGCCACCACGGTGTCGATGGCGCACCGCCGGGCAGCCGCCCGCACCACTACGGTGCGATCACGGCAGACGCGATCCGCCATGCCACCCTTATTCTTGCCGCCCGCCGCGCCCGGCTACCTCGAGCGGCGAGCCACCTCGAAGCGAGCCGCAACGCCAAGTTAAAAGCCCCATCCGGCGTCCGCAAGAGTCCCACCACCCCCTCGCAGCTGACCCTCTCGTATGAGGAAGGACGACAACGCCGCCGCCAAAAACCAGGGCGGCCGCCACGCGACCATAGAGCCCCGCAGCGCCCCACCAGATCCGGTGGTCCAAGGGCCCAAACGCCATGGAGCAGCCCACCACCGTGTCTTGGGGGGGCGGAGGCGACCGACGCGATTCTGGGCCAAGGGGCCGGATCCGGTCGGCCGCCGGCCACGGGATGCTGGGAGCCATCTCCATAGCCACTAGCCAGCGTCGCCGCCCGTGTGTGGGGAGGAGGGGGGGGGGAGGTTGGCCGACGCTAGATGCAGGGGCCCGGATCCCAGCCGCCGCCACTGCCTGGACACCGGAGAGGTGCCTCGCCATGGCCCGGCGAGCGCCGGCGGCGACGAGGAGGGGGGGGGGTGGTGGCGCGAGCACCACCCGGCCCGCTGGATCTCGTCCACGGGAGAGCATGGATCCGACCGCCAACTACCAAGGCACCCGGATGTGCCGTCGGGTGTGAGGTGGAGGGTGGCGGGAGGAGTGGGGAGGGTGGAAGGAGGGAGGGATGAGGGTGACACTACTACATAAACGATTAACCGTGGCGGACAAAAAAACATTTTCCGTGGCGGGCATTTTGTCCGCCACGGACGGAGGGTCACGGAAAATCGCGATTTTCGTGGCGACAAAATGCCCCCCACGGTTAATGGATAAAAATGTGCGCCGTAAAAAATCGACTGAACATGGCCCGGGCGGTCAGACCGGGCCGCCGCCGCCCGCGAGGGTTTTTCGGCCGCCGCCGTATTCCCCGAAGATGCCGCCGCAAGCCCGAGCCAGGGCTAGGCGTGGCCGCCGCCGGATCCCGCCGCCGCCGATCCGGCCGCCGGGTCGAGATCCGGCCACACCGCCGATCCGCCGGCCGACTGCCGCCACGCCTGACCCCGCTTGAGGTGCCGACTCCCGCCCGACCCCGCGACGCGAGGAAGACGATCGCCGGCTCGGAGGTGCCGAGAGGGCCGCCAGAGAGGTGCCGCCGCGCCACCGCCAGACGCTCCTCCGCTGAATCGCCGCCTGATATCACGCCAAGGCCGCCCCAGCGCCCGAGCGCCGAAGCCGACGCCACGCCTCTCGGGCTCCTCGCCGCCACCGAAGCGCCCAGCTCGACGCTACACGCCATGGGTCCTACTGCATTTCCGTAGAAACCGATCAATCGGGTTCGTTCGGCCCGGTGAGCAAAGAATTTCGGTTTACAGCGAATAGACAACCGACGGTTTACTGAAACTTAAACCGAGGATTTTGCCGGGTTTTTTCGGTTTTTCGTTTTTACTAATCGGTTGCCGCCGCCGAATCCTTCCGAGGTCCACGCCCCACTACCGCCGCCGACTTGGCGTGATCCGGCGGTCGCCACGCCGCCGCGCTGACGCCCACGGCCGCCACGCCGCGCTTCGGCCGCGCAGCCGCTTGAAGCCGCCTCGCCGCGCTCGCCGCTGAGCCACCGGCCGCTACCGCCGCCGCCGACCGCCGGCCAGACGCCGACACTTGACGCCGCTGGCCGCTGGGCCGCAGCCCGACCCGCCGCCGCTACTGGGGGCCGCCCGTCCGCCGCGCTAGCCGCCAGGTTAGGTGCCCGTGCGTGGCGTGCGTGAGGTGAGGGAGAGAGGGAAGAAATCGTGATGGATTGGGCTGTGGTCACTTGGTTTGCATGAGATGTGAGTGAGGCCCGCACCGCCTCGCGGGCCGTGGGGAGGGATCTTGGGCTCGCATACGCACTCTACGCAGCCGCCACACCGATGTTCGGGTTGTTTCGCAAATCGGTTCAGTTTGAGGTAGAAACCGATGTTTGACACCGAAAAACCGAACTCAAAAAATGAAAACGAAGCCGAACCGAAAACCGATATTTCGGTTCTGGTTTTGGTTCGGTTCGGCCCGGTTCGGTAATCGGTTTTTCGGTAAAAGTGCCTGTGGTGAGCCATGGGGAGAGGAGGGGTGAGGACGGGAGTTGGAGAGGGAGGGGTCCCTGACGGAGTTGGAGAGGGACGGGAGAGGGACGGGAGTTGGAGAGGGAGGGGTGAGGGAGCAGTGAGATCCGGGAGTTGGTAGAAAACCCTAAGTCCCCACTTATATACTTGGAGGCCTTATCGGGCTAGGATGAGCCATTTGGGCTCGACTATGGGCTTTTATTAACCGTGGCGGACATTTAACAATGCCCGCCACGGAAAATAGGGATTAACCGTGGCGGTCATTTTAAAAAAAACCGCCATGGTTAATCGATTAACCGTGGCGGTTTTTCCATTTGGCCGGGGATGTCGGGCCACCTATTTTCCGTGGCGGTTTCTCAAATGCCCGCCACGGAAAATAAAAATCCGACCACCATGCAAAATCAATCCCGTAGTAGTGTGAGGCCCCCTTTTGAGGGCGCGGCTGGCCGGCCGCCGCCACCGCTGGCCGGCGGGGCGGCGCCGACGGCCAATGGGAGGCCGGGGAGGGGGTAGCCCGGGCGGCGGCAGCGCTTATCGCCCCCAAGGCCATCATCAGGGCACTCGAGCCTCCCTTGCCTTAGCTGTTGATTGACAAAACAGGGGCCTAACGACAAAGTAACTTTCGTTTATCACGTTTATGCTTTGTGCACAGGAATTCATTGTTTTCTTTGTTCTCTATGCATGATTAGGCAGTGACCATCCAATTGTGGTTGTATTGCAGGAAGATTCAAACTGTATGTCTTCCTTGAACTAATGACCCAAGGATCCCTTGCATCTTTGTATCAGAAGTATCGCCTGCAAGATAATCATGTCTCTGCATATACAAGACAGATCCTTAACGGTTTGACTTACCTCCATAAAAGGAACATTGTTCATAGGTGAAGAAATTAATTTTAAGATCTTGTACCTATAAATGGTGTCATTCAGTGTAACAAATGAGATTGCTGAAAAATAACAAGGTATAGGGTGGGCAGTTGTGTACCCATTAGTGTAAAATGTAAATGAAAGCCCTTCAAACCTATGGATGAAAACTGTTTTCTACATTGATTTGAAAAGTATTGTAGAATTGTATCAGTATACTATGATTTATGTATATGTTCTGAACTATAGCTTGAATATGATCTTGCAGAGACATTAAATGCACAAATATTATGGTACATGCTAATGGATCTGTGAAAACTTGGAGATTTTGGACTCGCTAAGGAGGTTAGCTTGCAGTCATCAAAATCCTCATTGTTCTTTTTAATTTGTTACCACTTTTATCTGATACAGTATTTTTTATCAATTCCCTTTCTGTTTCAGCTTGCCAAATCCAGTATGCTAAACGAATGCAATGGAACTGTTTATTGGATGGCACCTGAGGTAACCACCAAAAACTCACTTGAGATTAAATTTGCTTGCATTTGCCTGTTCATCTTACGTTTTTCTTCAATAATTCGTCCAGAATAATCATCTTGAAGCAATATATAAAGTACTGAAATATTACTTGGGAATAAACTCATTGCCACTACCTCAGTGGTGTCAGTAAGAGCTATCAGACATGTGGTTCAGTCTAATCAAGTTGGTTCTGAGTATAGTATCTGGGCCAATA
The DNA here is from genome assembly GCA_015847255.1 of Hyparrhenia diplandra. NCBI lineage: Eukaryota > Viridiplantae > Streptophyta > Magnoliopsida > Poales > Poaceae > Hyparrhenia > Hyparrhenia diplandra. The sequence continues at coordinate 111,024 of JADLZK010007786.1, read as the reverse complement.
TTTCAGTTTAGCTAAGTGATGGTTCATAGAGTTTCATTTGGCATTGTTTCTTGCAAAATTAAGTTGCTGGCCAACAAACATTGTTATTGGATAATATCCATATACGATTTGTGCTAAAATCTAGATAGAAGCACTAAAAATCGAATTCTTCAGGTTGTCAATCCAAAGAAGGCATATGGATCTGCAGCAGACATATGGAGCCTTGGCTGTACTGTCCTAGAGATGTTGACACGCCAACATCCCTATCCTGATGTGGAATGGGTGAGGGAGCATTTAGTACTAACTTCTGCAGATCTTGATTGCTGTTATGTATTAATGTGCCTATGAGTCGACAGTTTTATCAATTCTCGATAAATGCTTACACCCGTTCTTCTTGCTATTTGTTATGTAGACAAATGTTTTTCATGATCGGTAGGGGGAAGCACCATCAATTCCAAGTTCTCTTTCAAAGGATGCTCGTGATTTTATAAGCCAGTGTGTAAAACCCAATCCAGAAGACAGACCCACGGCGTCCGAACTGCTGGACCATCCATTCCTTAACATATCACTGAGATCATCAAAAACTTGTCAGGTGTGTAATTTCATTTCTCAAAAACTTGTCAGGTGTGTCAACAACAGTGTTGGGCGAGCACGCCAAAAAGCACCATTAGAAAAGAAGGAATGCCAACCATCAAAAACGCTAAGGAGATCCCACGCTCTCGCTCGCTTGGAGTTGGATCGGCTGGCTTCGCTCGCTCTCGCTAGGTCCGCAGCCTGCTCCCTCGGCCTCGTCGATAGCTTCCACATTGGTGGCAGCGGTGAGGCCGTGGCGCTCCCACCTCCGTGGACCCCAGCCCTGATCCCCCATCAGTTTTGGACACCAGGATGACAATGACGAGGAGGATGCTGCAGTGTCGGAAAACCCCAGTCTCGGGAGTCCTCTGGGTACTGGACCGCTGATTCTTCGCTATCGCCGCCGAACGGTGACGAAGCTTCAAGCTGGACCGCCGAATCCATGTTCTATTACTCACCAAATGGGAGGTTTAGGAGGACGATCCGATCATGGTGCCGAGGGGAGCTCCTGGGTGCTGGCTCTTTGGTACGGTCTATGAGGCCATCAGTGAGTAAGTGCTCTTAAAAATTTAGTTGCTCTTCCGTGCTGTTTTGTTGCTTTGAATCATCAGTTTAATATGCTATGCCTGTTCATACTTTAACATAAGCCTCGGTTAAGCTGGCTTTTACAGAAGTGATTCTGTAGCTGATTGGAGCTTATTGGTTCCATTTCTATATGCTAAGAAGAAACAGGCACTAAGTACAGCCTCATAGCAATTAAATTAGTTAAATGGGGAATGACATTAGTTTGCCAAAATGTTGCACCTGTGATTTCTGGTGAACACAGAATAATTCGATAATTGCTTGATTTTTTCCTGTTCTTTTATAAAATGGTTTTTTTATTTACATTTAGAATGAGGTCAAGATTTACATTTAGAATGGTTTTTGTAAAATGATTTTTGATCAGCGGCATGCAGTGCGACTTCCAGTCCATTTTATATATTGGGTTGCCTTCACTATTTAGCCTGCTCTAGTGTTTTCCTTTTGACAAGTCTGAAGTACCTTACTTTCTGTTTCTGCATCATATATGTTCACAGTGATGGTTTCTTCTTTGCTGTCAAAGAAGTAAACTTTTTGATCAAGGGAGCAACGTGAAGCAATGTATTTTTCAGCTTGAGCAGGTTTGTTACGTTTTATTGTTGTCTTGATAACTGAGAGCTGTAATCTATTATTGGAAGTTTCCCAGGTTATTTTTTGTGGGCTTCCACTACTATCTTTTGAGGCTTGACCCCTTGGCCTGTGTGCTGTTATCTTAAGAGGGCTGTGCTAGCAGAGTATGGCTGTTATCCTTTGAGAGTTTTGCAAAATGTGACCTCTTCTACCTTGTTTAATCTTTTCAGGAAATTGCACTTTTGAGCCAATTTGAGCATGAGAATATAGTACAGTACTTTGGAACAGACAAAGTAACTTCAGTTTATCACTTTGATATAATATATATGTTATGCACATAAATTCATTGTATTCTTTGTACCCCTCTATGCATGCTTAGGCTATGAGCATCCAATTGTGTGGTTGTATTGCAGGAAGATTCAAAACTATACGTCTTCCTTGAACTAGTGACCCAAGGAACCCTTGCAGCTTTTTATCAGAAGCATCGCCTGCGAGATACTCAGGTCCCTGCATTTACAAGACAGATCCTTAATGGGTTGACTTACCTCCACGAAAGGAACATTGTTCATAGGTGATGAAATTAGCTGAACTTCTTATACTATAAATGCTGTCATTCGGTGTAACAAATGAGATTACTGAAAATAACAAGGGTGGGCAATTAGGTACCATTCGTTTAAATGAAAGCTGTCAAAGCAATGCCCCAAAACTGTGTTTTCTACATTGATTTGAAAAGTATTGCAGAATTATATTAGTTTATTATGTATGTATTTTCTGAACTGTAGCTTGAAATCTGGTATCGCAGAGATATTAAATGTGCAAATATTATGGTACATGCCAATGGATCTGTGAAACTTGCAGATTTTGGACTCGCTAAGGAGGTTCGCATGCAGTTTGCAAAAACTTCCATAATTTCTTTATTCTATTTATCCATCACCACTTTTCCCTGATACAATATTGTTTTATCCACTCCCTTTCAGATTACCAAATTCAATGCGGTTAAATCATGCAAAGGAGGGAGGGGTGTTCGGTCGGGATGGTCAAGTGACCAAACTCCGGAAACGGAGGTCCCGGGTTCGAGCCCCGGGTGGTGCGCTCGCGGGATGTGAGCGACGACACCGGCCAGATTAATCTGGTCCCCTAATTAAGCTTCCTAATGAAGCCGGAGGGTAATCCCGCCTCTGCCCTCTAAATCATGCAAAGGAACTGTTTATTGGATGGCACCTGAGGTAACCATCATATACTCTAACTTGTGATTAGAGTGTCCTTGCATATGCGTGTTCATCTTATTGTTTTTCTTCAATAATTTGTCTAGAATAATCATCTTGAAGTAATAGACATGTAGTACTCAAATATACTTGGGAATAGTACACAATCGTCACTACCTCAGTGGTGTCGTTAAGATCTATCAGACATGTAGTTCAGTGTAATCAAGGTTCTTAGTAGAGTAGTATCTGGGTTAATATTTCAGTGTAGCTAAGTGATGATTCATTGATTTTCATTTGGCATTGCTTCATGCAAAATTATGGTGCTGGCGAACAATCATTGTTATTGGATAGCATCATATACGATTTGTACGACACTGTATGATCATTCTAGATAGAAGCACTAAATCTAAATCTTCAGGTTGTTAATCCAAAGAAGACATATGGACCTGCAGCTGACATATGGAGCCTTGGCTGTACCGTCCTAGAGATGTTGACACGCCAAATTCCCTATCCTGACCTGGAATGGGTGAGGGAGCATTTAGGACTACAAATCATCTGAATTGCTGCTTTCCAATTATATTACAATGTGCCTATGAGTACACGATTTTCTCAATTCTCAATATATGCTTATACCCGTTCTTCGTGCTATTTGTCTTGCAGACACAAGCTCTATACAGGATCGGTAAAGGGGAAGCACCATCAATTCCAAGTGCCCTTTCAAAGAATGCGCGCGATTTTATAAGACAGTGTGTAAAACCCAATCCAGAAGACAGACCATCAGCATCTAAACTGCTGGAGCATCCATTCGTAAATAAGTCAATATGATCAGTACATTGTGGGGGCTCTTCTTACCCATTGATTGAAACATTGTAAAAACTCCGAAGATATGAGGACGACATCTTCGCACTCAATTCATCTACATGTGGCATCAATTAAGAGGACAGTGACAAGTTAACCCTTGTACTTCATCCGGGAGAACCTTTTGTTCCACTAGAAAATAAAAGCGCCCTTTGTGATGCCTTAACCAATGGCAAATACATTTGTGCTGAGAAGTCGGAGAGGTTGCTTTCCTTGGAGTGCATGCCTAAAGGAAACCTTCATGGATGGGCGAAGCGAGATAAAACTCAAGGGAGGTGCGCTAGTCTTGCGTGCAGAGATTTTTACTTGATACGTTTGTGGTGAGAAATTGAACATAATACTGTTTTTTTTTGGTGGATGGCCGCACCACCTACCATGAACATGGATCTGCCCTTGTTACAACAATGCAATCACTATGTACCCACAAAGGTTTAATCTCAACAAAGCCAGACGTATTACATAGGCCACTGTGCACAGTTGTGTCGGCAAACTCCACCACCGGCCATCTTCGGGGCCGGGAACGCCAGCCACCTCCTAGATCTGCAGGAGCCCCATCGATCGCATGGAAGCTTTGAAGAGAACCACAACAGACACATGACACCATACTAGCTTTGAAGAGTGGGGGATGCTTTGCTCAGTTTCGTGGCAAAGCAATTGAGATCATCATTAAGACTATTTGGAGTAGCAGGTTTGCAAATGCTGTCAGAAAAAAAAAATGGAATGGATCGTGTGGGACCGTGCGTGGGTGCTTGCATGATCCGAAGTTTAAGAGCGCGCGATATGATGTGGCATGGAGAAGAAATGGATCCTGCCCGCCTGCATGGTGTACTGTGACGAGCCTAGATGCGGCGGTTAGTGGCGTTCACACCGATGACGGTGGTCGCCGGGTGCCGGCGGACGCAGAGGAGAAGCCACCGTGGTACCCAGCCATCATCGCCAGCCCCAGCGGCACCAGCACGTAGTCCAGCTCTTCCTTCTGCATTCCCATATTCCCCCTCTCCGTCTCCGTCTTCGTCTCCGATCGATAAATGCCGGAGTCCAACGAGATGCGGCAGCGATCACACGAAACGATCGAGTAACAGAGGAAGATGATGATGGCGGAGACAGAGAGTAGCAGAGCATTGGAGACCAAATGGAAGACAACTCACTTCTCCTTCGTTAAATGGGCCGTCATGGACAAAATCTCGGGCCCACGGACCAGCCCATTGCGCCGAAATCACACTAGCCTGCTGCAGTCTGCATCTACTTGTAGGGCTTGCTGCCTAGTAAGCCTTTTTCCCGCACCTTCGACTTTGCTCCGATGCCGGCGAGACAGACTCTCTCGAGAGGCGAGGTGAGGTGAGCCACCGCGGCGGCGGCGGCGGCGGCTGCGGCGATGGGGTCCATGATGATCGGTGCCAAGTACAAGACCATGATCATGACCCCGGCACCCTGGGCATCCTCCGCATGGTGCGTGCCACCCTCCCCCCCCCTCCGCTCCCCCTCCCCCACTCGTGCGGCTCTCCCTCCCCTCCCTCTCCCTCTCCTCCCGGTGTGTGTGTGCGCACGGTTCGCTAGTAGGCTTTGGGGTGTGCCGCTGTTGCGGGCGAGGGTTTTGGTCTTTCTGGGGTGCGTGGCAAATTGAGTCAGGGACCGGTGGAGAGACTAGCTACTAGCTGTTTGGCTCGGTGGAGGCGGAGGCGCGCACGGGTTTGTGCTCATCAGCGGTAGCAAATCCGAGCCACTGGGGTAGGGGTAGCTTTGTGGGTTGCCCTCCTCATGTGGAGGTTCGGATGTGGGAGGATGAGCCAAAATAATTTGAGCATTTTTTAATGTATGGACGGTCACCATTAGTTTGCCATTCAATTTTAGTACCATTTGCAAATGCAGTGTCGATGCCATGATGTTGTTGCGGGTCGTCTGCACCGCCAGCACCGCATGCTTCCCCGATGGCTCCTGCAAATGCAGCCCAAGGATGTAAAACACTGGGATTTCTGCCCCGCTTTGTCACTTCTTGGCTTGAAAATTTGTTTTTTGTTCGTTTGGTTAATTGTTGACAATCATAAAACAGAGGGTTCACAAATGCTGTCAGAAAAATGGGATGGATCATGTGGGACTGTGCATGGGTGCATGCATGGTCCAAAGTTTAAGAGTGCATGATATGATGGGGCATGGAGAAGAAAATGGATCCTGCCCATCTCCATGACGTGACGAACCTAGATGCGGCGGTAAATGGCGTTGACGCTGATGACGGTGGTCGCCGGGTGCTGGTAGACGCGGAGGAGAAGCCACGCGTGGTACCCAGCCATCACCGCCAGCCCCAGCGACACCAGCACGTAGTCCAGCTCTTCCTTCTTCATCCCGATATCCCCCTCTCCGTCTCGGTCTCCAATCGATAAATGCCGGAGTCCGACAAGATGCGGCAGATGCGACTGCGGCCACATGAGATGATCGAGGAACAGAGGAAGACGATGGTGGAAGAGACAGAGAGCATCAGAGCATTGGAGACCGAATGGAAGACGCCTGCTTCTCCTTCGTTAAATAGGCCATCATGGACCGAATCTCCGGCCCATGGAGCAGCCCATCGCGCCGAAATCACACTAGCCTGCTGCAGCATGCTTCTACTTGTAGGCAGAGTGCTTTAACCATATACCATTATGAAAGCTTGAGGGAAACTGTATGCCACTAGAAACTCGATTTGGAGCTGCATGCCATCACATATTTTTACTTTCACTTGTGTGTCATTCCATCCATCACTAGAAAACAGGCGCAGCTTTGCTGCGCCCTTTGCTGGAGTAAATCGCCAGTGGATGTCTCTATATCTTTGTTGACCCTGTATCGGTAGAGGGCCCTGCTTTGATTTGTCTTGGCACATGAGCTCAAAATATGTGTCTGCTGATGTAACGCAAGAATTATGCTAAAATATGCAATGTAGTTCGTGTACTTAGCATACTTCTAGCAATGGCAAGATCGATTAATAACAAGTTAAGAGAAGTCATAAACGATCGAATTTACTTTGAGCTTGCACCGACACTATTTGATCTGTGAACCATACTTCAGAAATAATCTTGGTGAAATGTAGTAGAGGCTCACGTAAATCTCTTATACAACTGAATTTGTGGTTTGTTTTTAACTCAGATCGTATAATTAGAGGACCAAATTGATTCTATTCTCTAGGTAAATTTGTAAGTACAGATCAAGTTGAAAGGCATTGGGCTTTGTTCAGGATTTGTCCCCAAACTATTAGGAAAACTAATTACTTACAAGCTTAGATATCAAATCATTTTTTATATTTGCATTTGATTGGATCTCTTGACGAAACTGAACTATAAAATTAACTTTTTTAGAAGGATTAAATCAATATGTAACTAAAGTACAGGAAAAAAGAAAGTATATGATCATGCGGATCAGCGTTGATTGGGTAGATCTGGAGCGAATTGTGACTGGAGCTTGGTAATGCAGCTGGCTTTATGTTAGCTCTTCCATGCAAAGTTGAATATTCAGATAAATGTATACAAGAGGATCGAGCAATTATGTTATAATCAAAAATTTCTGATTGCATATACAAATTGCAAGATGCAAACATTTAGTTCAGTTTGTGATCGAGAAACATAAGTGTTGAAGCTTGCGAAACATGGATTATACTGAGACTAATATCAGTTTTTACATTGAAAATTTGAAGTTGTACCGAGCCACTCCCACATGGCTCTGTTTTATTTACTCTCTTAAATGAGGCAGGCTTGTGGAAACAGGATAAGACTGTTATTCATTAGCAAGAGATCATGGGTGAAAGTCATGAACGATCTTGTAGTGACAACGGACTTTGAGAATCCCATGAAGAGCTTCTAAGCAGCATATCATGCAGATCAAGAATCGAGTAAAGCAATTCCTACCACCTTGTTTGTATTCCATTGGCAAGCAACATGGTAACCGCAATCAGACTGCCATGTTTTGCTTAGTTGCTGTGAAATCTTCATATGCTATCTTCTGATAAATTTCAGCACAAATAAGCTCTGGATTTATTGTGGAATGTGTAGGGCGTGTGTAATTCATTTTTGAAGGAAGTTTTATTGAGGAAAATATTTCTGGTGACATCAGTTTTAGGTTCCCCTCTTGGAATGACACAGGTGCTCTTCTGTGCTTGTGTAATGTGTCTGTCTGGCACTAATGATTCTTCTAAAATATGATATCAATTATTTCTATACAATTTTGTTTTGGGCATCACAGCTCATCTGAAGATTATTGTCAACGAATTGTGAATCAACAACAGATAATAAATCTGGTTATGTATTCCAGAAGGCACGCTGATATGCTTCTATTCAATCAATATGGAAGAGTATAAATCATGATGAACATGGATAGTGTTACCGAATCAACTAATTCTGCTCTGTTGCTTGACTGGTATGTTCAGCTATATACTTCTCATGTGCTAATCACTCACCACTCACTACAGCTACAATTAGCATGGATACACAGTATGCACTTCCTACATCGCGCAATAATACAGGGAGATGTCTGCCAAAATTGATTTCCATCTCCCACAGGCATTTGTGCAAATAGGTGGAGTGCATGCTATCAGCGGCGTCCCGGGAAAATATGAGGCCCTGTTCGAAACACTAAGTGGAGGCCTAATACCTATGCAACCGCCACTGGAATTGCCAATAGAATTCTATATGCAATGGTTGCATTATGAAAACTCTCATGTCGCTCCAATAAAATTAGAATTTCAACCAGGCGAGGAATAGGGCGTCCGTCTAAAGTGACGAAGGAGAAGGGGTAGGAGAAAACTAGAATGGCCAACCAGGGGCTCTCGGCTCACTAGAATCACCTAGTTCCAACTACGAATTAGTATCCCAATTTTTTTTTTTTTGATAAACGAATTAGTATCCCAATTTATAGTATGGCCAGCGTGAGTCATGCACTCATGCTTAGAAGGCCGTGTTTTGGGCCATAGAATACCACTTTTGATTTATTTTCTAATTAAAACAAAGTCAATATTTAGTATATATGTTTAGTACACTTAGTAAATCTTGAGGCCCATGACTTTTGGAGGCCCTGTTCGGGTCGCACAGCCCGCACGGGCCCAAGGACGCCCCCTGCATGCTATTGCATACCTCGGAGCAAGAGAGCAGCACCACGAAGGCAGCCCGCCGCCCGGCACGGTCGAGCAAACGCTGGCAATAGCAGGGGTGTGGCCGTGGGTATTACCCGCCGGGCCCACGGCACTACCTCCTGCCGTTGTCCGCAGCGCCGCCGACCGTGTCCTTTCCTCCCGTTGCAGTTCACCCGTCCCCGGCCACGCCACCTGCGCCATCCCGCCTTGGTAGCGCCAAGGGCGGTAAGCTCCGTCCGCCCACGGCCACACCGCTTAGGCGCTGCCGCTGCCTCGGGCGGATCACGCCGACGATGTCGCCATTCGCGGCCCGCCCTCCATCTCGGCTGCGCTCACACCACGCCGCCGCCGTCCGTCCCTAGACTATGGCGGGTGAGGCCCTTTGGTCACCGGCTCGTCGACACGGGATGCGGCTGTTCCACGGCGTGCGTGTGCGTGGGGCGGGCGTTCGAAAGTTCGGGTCCACGGCGAAACGAGTAAACGGGTAGAGATCCGACTTGATCCAAGATTTGACGGTTCACATCGCAGTTAGCTTGATCCGACGGCTAGCGGGCTAGCGGGCGACGCGTGGCCCTATCCACTAGCCCGCTTTTGGTGCGTAAATTCTATTATAGAGATCTGTTAAAAGTTAACGAACTTGGAGATCTGAAATGTGGGACCGCCTCAAACACTTTACCATCCTATCATTTTGCACTAATCCTATCATCTCGTCGCTCCAACTCTCGCGACTCGACGCTCACTACGCCCCCGGTCAGCTGGACGCCGCTCACGTGAAAAAAAAACGAGCACCCCCGACGAAGCACCGTGTTAGCAATAGGCAGGTAATTGGAGAAGTAGGGATGGGATTTAGACGAACATCATAGCAAATAGGCAGCTAGGCGAGGAACAATGAATAATTAACGAGTTCAGGAGTTTGTTACAAATTTCTCAATCCTCCTCTCTCTCCATCTCTCACGGCCTCATATAGGCGTTACAAGGGGACTCTGCCCAACCACGCAGGCACGTTTACTCCCATTCACTTCCAGTCAGACGCATATTGGGCCTCCTAATGCGATTGGCTCGCACTGGGCCTTGGGTTTCTTCTCCTTGGTGGCCGCCCAACTCCGCCCGGCGTTCAACTCCGCCCCCGGGCAGGACGCGCGTGGCCAGCCCGCCCTTGGCCGCTCTCCTCCCTCCCTCGTCCTCCTTCCCCATGGCGCGCCTGGAGGTCCGCCCATGACCGAGGTCGGGCGCCTACTGTGGAGGGCGTGCGCCTGGAGGGGGCCTCCGGGCCGCCGCGCGTCGGGCTCCAGGCCACCGCGCGTGGCACTGCAGCAGGTACCTTCGATTTCCCTCTCCATGAATTGATTTGGTGGACGATTTTATATTTGCTGTGAATTTGTGATGAGCATATGCTGCTGTTCATGACGATCAGCTTTGCTCCGACGCTGGCGAGCGAGACAGACTCCCGACAGGCGAGGCGAGCCACCGCGGCGGCGGCGGTTGCGGCAATGGGGGTCCATGACGATCGGTGCCAAGTACAAGACCACGAAGACCACGATCAAGGACTCCGGTACCCCGGGCATCCTCCGCATGGTACGTGCCACCCTCTCCCCTACCCTTCCCTCCCACACTGCGCGGTTTCTCCCTGCCCTCCCACTCCACCCGGCGGCGCGGCACGGCTCGCTAGCAGGGGTGCGCCGCTGTTGCGGGCGAGGGTTTTGGTTGGCGATTTATGGGGAGCGCGGCAAATTGAGTCGAGGGACCGGTGGAGACCAGCCGCTGGCTGATTGGATCGGTGGAGGTGGACGCGAGCGCGGTTTTATGCTCGTCAGCGGTAGCAAATCCGAGCCACGGGGCAGGGGTAGGCTTGTGGGTTGCCCTCCGCATCCTGGAGGTTCGGATGCGGAGGGATGAGCCAAGCTAATTTGAGCATTTTTTTTTTTTTTCATGTATGGATGGTCACCGTTAGTTTGCTGTTCAATTTTAGTACCAATTGCATTTGCGTCTGGCTTCGTTTCCTTGCTCAGCAATACACTGATATGATCGGTTTGTTGTCCTTCTAATTACAGAACGATGATAGGTTCACCTTCACCCCTAATGATCCACGGTCGGCAATGAAGTTCAATGTTGATTTCCGAACCATCAAAGGTATGCACTTCCTTTCCTCCATGGAAGTTTTGTTGTTATGCTGGTGATTTGGCGGAAAAGCTTGTTATGTATACCTAATAAACTATGGAATACGTATAACATATCTGACTGCAGGGTCATTTTATACTATTTAACCTTAAATAAATTATCACTAGACTCAAGACAACAATTTAAGCTGTGATAGAGTTTCATGCATACCAAAACAGTTTGATTTGTTGCCTGTGCTCCAGGTCACAAGTTCAACAAAGTAGAGGGTAACAAAGCAGCATTATTGAACCTTTCAAAAGAAGACAAGGTTTGAGCAATCTATAGCATTTTCTCTGCCTTATTTCTAGTTGTTTTCAATGTTACTAGTATGAGATGCATATATTTTTTTTTTTTTCTCAGGCTGGAGGCTACATATTTGAGTTTGACAATGTTGGTAACCGTGACCTTTGTCGAGATTTTGTAGGTAATGTTCATTTTGTAGTTATTAGTCGATGGCAACAGAACAGTTAAAGTTTTCTTTTTAAGATATCTAATGTAGGCATGTAATGAAAGTAACCTGTAGTACTTAGATAAGATAAGATAGATCGCCACATATAACATAACAGTGACAATTTTATAAGGAATATAATAGAATTCTGGATTAAGGGTTATTTGTTTTGCTAAGTTCGATATGGCACTGACTCACATGAAAGCTATTTTCGTGCATCTATTACCCAATAAGATGCATCCCTAACTTAATACATCCTACTCGCAGCTAGGATTTTAGGCAAACATCAAGGGATAGTGCCTCCTAGACCAACTGTGGCTCCTAAAACTCAGTTGCTTCTGCTGCTCTGGAACAACTCAGTGCTGCTGAAGTAGAGAGACGGGTGAAACTGTTGCGAGAAGACAGGTAATGTGATTATTTGATATATCCAGACTATTTCTTTTAGTCACAGAAATATGAAGTTCTGATGATAGTTCACTATTATGGCACAAATTTAATCTGCTAGAATTTGTTGAGCTCATTTACGTTCTTTGAGATTTCAGATGTTTGGTTGATTAGTGATCTTTAAGATTTTCTTCTTGTGAAACATAGATTTGGTTTTCGCTATGCTCTTGTAGATAAAGAAAGTTTTAGAGCGTTACCTTTTACCAGTCTCAATTATATTCATTTTGGTGAGTTTTGTTGCAAATGGTGTCATATCAGAAAGCTGGCTGTGGTAGTATGGAACTATGGATGCCATAGTGGGAATGACTGGTATAGTGTTACACCAAAAGGATTAAAATGAAGCACAAAGTTTTCCTTGATTAATATTTCACTTTGCAGCGAATTGCAGAAATTACATAAGAAGTTCGTTCTTGGAAATATTCTGCAAGAATCTGAATTTTGGGCAACAAGAAAGGTAAATCTCACTTATCTTGTATAATGTTACTTGATTAGCGGCACACTCTATGTTTCTTCACTTCTTCCATTATTTCCTTATGATCTTTGCAGAATCTACTTGATGATGAAGCAAATAAAAGATCAAAACAAAGGACAGGTTTCAAGAATGCACTAGTAGATATTAAGCTAATAACTGATGGTCGGGTATGTCACTGAAATACTATTGTTGTAGCTATAGATTCTAATACACTGAATTTGCTGATGGTTGATGGTAGTTAACCATTTTTATTATTTCTATGTTGAGCATTTCAGACAAACAAAGTTACTTTCCAGATCACACCTGAGATGATATATCAGGTCCGCATTTCCACTCTGCTTCTTTATCATGAACTAATACCTATATACTGCTTGGTAGCAACAATTTTTCTATTTCCTCAATTGTTCTATACTATGCTGTAAAATGAAAAATACGTCATTTTGTGAGTTTTGGAGTTTCTGAACATTTTGGTTAGTAAAAGGCTTTCAAAGATTTTTAATCTTTATATGAATGCGTAGCAAGCCCTATACCTAAGGGGGTGTTTGGCAGGGCTGCTCCTTTGAACATTGTAAAATGGCTCCTCCTAACCCTTTTGGTAGGGAAGTAGATGGAGCCAGAGCAGGAGATGGGGAGGGGCCCTACCAAACAGAGCCTAAGCTATCTTTATATCTTGAAAATATAGTTTCCATTTGTGCATTTTAATTTGATGTGGTCAAAGGTAACTATTGAGCAGGAACACTGAAAAATTATGCTTCCACCCTATCCAGTCAGATTAGGATTTGTCCATAGCTGCAAAGTCCATCTTCCTTGCTTGTATCATACCTGCGCTTGAATACTCCATATACCTAAGGCATATATTATTCACGGAATCAAGCGCTGAATTCCATGATTGTATATCTGAATTTTGCAATGAATTGATATGTAAAGTCTTGAAGATATACTTCTTCCAACTTGTTAATGCCATATATCCTTTCATTTTATAGATTTTTGCAGAAAAACCTGCTGTCTGTAGAGCGTATTTAGATTTTGTTCCAAAAAAAGGTAAGACCTATTTATATTATCAATATCTTAAATGAACTGTAGAAAATTCAGGCATAAAAAATTCCAGTGTTATTACTGTTTCTGTATGTGTCGATGCTGATTTCTCATTATGCTTGATATATTCTGCTGTATTCTGTCATAATCTTCTCATTTTATTATAATGTCTGATAGATGTCAGAAACACGGTTTTGGAAAAAAAAAAAGAAGGGGTGAAAAAGATATAATGTCTGATAGATGTCAGAAACACGGTTTTGGGAAAAAGAAGGGGTGAAAAAACATATGGCAACACAGTTAACCAAGGAAAAGGTGGAAATGAAAATAAGCATAAGCAACGCAAAAAAAGAAGGGGTGAAAAAGATATGGCAAAAAATTCATAAGCAACGCAAAAAATGAGTGCTAACGGTAAATCATGGGAAACGAAATTTTTATTTCAAAAATAAAAGTAACAGCACGCCCAGTGGGACTCGAACCCACAACATACGGAGGCTGATCAGAAGATCCATTGCAACTGGCGAAAGACTTGGTAAGTATAGTTCAAAAATTGACTACAACTGCACAAGATGCTTCACTCTGGAGGATGATAATCATCTCTTCTTCAAATGCCACTTTGCCAGAGCAGTTTGGTTTACTTTCTGCCCCCCTCTAAAATCCTCTTGTTTTCCAAATGAAAATGATGGTATTCAAAACATTCTTTCCAACTTTATTACTAAGTCAATGAGGGAAAGCACTTTCAATCTCTTCTTCACTACTCTCTGGTTTATATGGATTGCAAGGAATGATCTCAGATTCAATAACAGGCACTGGACTACTAATCAAGTTCATTTTGCAGCCCAAGCGATGCTCGCTACCCACACTGATGGCCATCTCACTCATTCTCCTGCTTCTAATGATGTGCTCACTTGCACAAATATTGCTGAATCAAGCCTCAGCAATGATATATTTGAAGAAAACATTGATTCTCTCCACACAACACTCGGTCCTTTGGTTCATTCAGAGGCTGATGTTGTGTGTTACACTGATGCTTCTATTCCTCCAGATGATGACAGGTTCGCACAGAGGAAAGCAGGTTTGAGTATTGTCATTATTGACAAACCCAGATCCCTCAAATTCCATTTTGCTGTCACTAGATACAATTGCTCATCTGTGCTACAAGCTGAAGCTACTGCTCTCCACACTGCGGCAGAGATATGCAAACTGATGTCTCTGTCAAATGTTCGTTTTAATACGGACAGTGAGCAACTTGCAAAGTATTGCAATGAGCAAGACACAATGGATTGCCCAGATTGGAGGCTACTGCAGTTCACTCCCTCTCTGCTATCAATTTGTCAGGACCTCCATGCTATGATCAAGCATATTAGTAGAGACCAAAACTCAATGGTTCATCATTTAGCGGTGATGGCCTCAAAGCAATCACAATCTTGTAGTTACCCTGTTATCTCTTGTAATCATTCCCCTCATAAAAATCTCTGTCCCATCTCACATCTGAGGGAACATGTACTGAACAATGACTGTACCATATTGACAGCGGATTGCTGTCCTTTGCAATGAATCTTTAGGGCTCCGGCCCCGTTTCTTTGTCAAAAAAAAAAAAAAAAAAAAAAAAAAAAAAATCGCCTGATTAGAAGTCAGACGCCTTATCCATTAGGCCATGGGCGCTGTTTGTATATTATTTTTATTAGCATCCCGTTCAAAAGACATGTAGAGTGTTTGGTTTGCATTCTTGGCCCAACCCTGCTATTTGGTTGAGGGCCTGTTTGGAACAAAGGAATTCAAAACGCTGGAATAGGAAAAACCACAGGAATGAGGTACGATGAAAAGTGAAAAACTACAGGAATTCAAAACACAGGAAAATAAAATTTGGGGCGTTTGGAACACAGGAATCTGTAAAATAGGAATCAGTATGTTAGGCAAATATGAGTACTAATTATATATTTTAGGTGTAAAAATTAAGATAAAGAAACTAAAGGCGATGCCCCTTTCACGGGACATGCATGTGGGTCCCAGGTCCCATAACAGATGCGGTAACTCAAATCTTTATTTTTTTACAACAAAATTCTCAATTATTGTTATCCGGTCGTTTTTCTTGAAGGCAGACCCTTCTCTCTCTTCTCTCTCGTTCTTATCTAGTCAACAGCCATAGATCCTTCTCTCTCTCTTCTCTCTCATCTTCATCCTTCCAGATTTGCTCGCAACAAATAGCAGCGAAGCTAAAGCAGTGAACCTGAGCGTAGTGGAGTGAGAAGGTATGCACCGACGAGGAGCCATGGTTGAGAACTTGAGATTGATGAGAGAGAGATTTGATTTGAGAAATTTTCCACATACTCCTAACTCGGACGAGCCGGCCATTGTCGAAGCTTAATCATCCGTGGTTGCCGCAAGTTGCCTCGGGCTTCCGCGAAGGAAGAGAAAAACAAGGGGTCGGAGTGGATTCTTTTTTTCCCGTGAAATCGAGTATCTACCTACAGTATTCCAAAGGAAAGGAATTGATGTTTCCTCCGTTCCAAACGCTCTTCTTCAGTTCCTTTCCTCCGGTTTTTTTTCCTTCACTTTTCCTGTAAAAATCCTTTGAACCAAACGGGGAACGTTTTTTGGCCTGGCCTGGCTCCCCAAGACCAGTAAGGGCTGTTTGGTTGCGCGTGCACAGTACGTTCTCGTCACCGTTTCCTACGTTGAGTGGACGATACCGCACACCGCAGCTTCTTCGCGTATATAAACCGGACCATCTTTGAGCTGTACCCGGTCATTGGCTCACTCTTTCACTCACCTCGCTCTCCCTTCGACTCCCCGCCTTCTCCACTCAGCTGCCTCGAGCTTGTCCCCGCCATCGTAGTCCGTTCGTCCCGATGAGCGACGACGCCTCCGCTGAGCGCGCTCGGGCCGTGTGCGAGTCGTTCATGGAGTGCACTAGAGGTCGAAGGTGCGAGTGTGGCGGCCACGGTTACCCCGCACGCGAGGCGGTGGCTGGGTCGCCGACAAGGACGCGGTCAGGCAAAAGTGACTCCGACCACTCCAGCGGGAACAGCTCCGGCGACGCGCACTCGGGCGACGGCTCTGACTCGGAGGTTAACCCAATCCGTCTTCTTGTTCCTCTAGAACGTAACCCTAGGTCTTGTTGCCTCCCCGGATCGTAACCATTACTCTTCTCGTTTCATCCTGTCAGCAATCTATTTGTATTGTTGATGATTCAATTTGATCGAAACCCTAGCCCTGCCGACGGATTTGAGATTTGTCCCCAATTTTCGTAGGCCACTAGTGACTCTAGCGTTCCAACTGCGGTTTCTGTGTCGGAGTGGTTCGACCTGGGATTGCTTAGGGCGGAGAAGTGTGCTCATGGACGCACCGCTCGCCTGAAGAAGGCTTGGGGTGGATCTAGAAGGAACTGCGACCGCCGCTTCCTTTGGTTGCCCAAAGAAGGTTGCCATGTTTTCTGAATGCTGGTTTCATTCATCTAGTTCAGGTCATGTTCATTCACTCTTTTATCAAAATCTTGTAGGAAGAAGAGGAACAGTGCCAGTTCGTTGATTGGGTCGAGCAACCATGGCCAAATCGTGTGTAGAAGACTCTTAAGGCCCTCTGGAGGGAGCTCAAGGCTGCCAGGCGCGTGGAGGCACAAGCCCATGACACTTTGATTGAGGCTCTATAGATGAATGAAGCAATGAAGGCGGACAAGGAGCTAGAGGAAGAAGTCGCCCGCACCAAGAGGATTGCTGAACGTGTGTGTTCCAAGTACCACAAGGAGGCTGTGCACGCCGTTGTTGATAAGAGCAAGCTGATGTGGCTGGTGTACTACCTGCTGGGTGTCATCTTCTTCCTGGTGTCCATCATCCTGATCAAGCTCAACTGATGTCGCCATTGGTTCACACTACAACTTAGAACTGCTGCTCTTTTGCATAACTTATTAGAACAATGGTTAGGATGGCCCTCCCCAGTCCGGTTGAAGGTACAAGAGAACAATGGCCTAAGTTATCTCATTTTGGTTATGGACAGTCAGTGATGACTAGTTATAGTAGGTAGTCTATCAGCCTAAACATGATGGTCATGAACAATCAGGGTAAGCTAGAAATGAACTACTCTTTGCCTACTATTGGCATATTTTGAATGTGCTCAGTTATGAAGTTGTGGTCACATAACTTGTAATTATCAATGCCATGCACAAGGGATTTGGGGTTGAAACATGTTGAACTAAGCAATGCAACAATTTCGTTTAACAATTTTGTTATGTGTCCTTGCTATCTGTGAAAAATGACTTGTGAAATGGAAAAACCTTTGCACTGATTCAGGTTTCTTCTGAACTGACAAACTGGGTACTACCATCATGCAGTACAAGATTTTTTTTTCTTTGCTTGAGGCATAGTTTAGTCCTAAGGTGATACTTCAGATGTCATCAGATCAGACATAAAAATGTACAAGTAATATCACGCAGAGTAAGATGAATATAGCTAACCTCAATTTAGGCCACGCTATCTCTGACTTCGATCTATGTACCTGGCAGCACAAACAAATGAAATCGAGTTATAGGCCGCACAATTGTATCAGAAATGGGGCACAATTGAAGAACAACATGATTCAGTAGGGAACCGAGCTGACAAATAAGACCTGACCTGACTCACCGAGGTCGGAGTTACCGTCAATGTGGTTTCGATCTAAACATGTAGTGAGGCAAACCAATGGATTCTAGTACACGCGAAGCATATCGACCCCAGAGCATATAGGCAATTGAGATTGGGATTAGATGTGTAGACAAATCAGAAGAGTACACCCAAATAGTTAGGGCTAGCAGGCGGAATGTAAATACCTCAACAACTTCCTCGCTGCAGTGTTGATGCCTAGGCAACCACCCATTGGCGGCAACCTCCCGTCAGCAACCCTACATGCGTCGTTTCGTACCCCAATCCTAGAGGTTAGCCCGATTTGCAGCAGATCCACAACTTCCGGTAAGGATTTGGTTAGGTTAGTGGTACCTTCGGAGGATGGGTCGCCCTGTCCACCTGGGAGCGATGCCGCGGGAAACCGAGGGTTAATTGGGGGGGGCGCGCGGATGCGGAGAGAGCCCTCAGGGCGTGGCGGCGCTAGTGGGCTTCTTGCGGAGACGGAATGGGAGAGTGGAGAGAGGAGCATGGCGAGGAACTGCTGAGGGCGCTTTTGCGACAACCCGTAGAGGCGGGAAGAGCGGAGCACCTGCGCCGTCGGATCTCCGCCACGATGCCACTTTCGCCGTTGACGACGCGACAAAGGAGAGAGGGGGGAGCGGGTAGAGAGAGAGTGGAGGGGGCGGAAACGGCGGGCGCTCTTCCCCAAATTCAAACAGTCCGGTGGGGAGCGTGGGGCCCCGGCGGTGCCCACCTCTTCCCAAATTTGCATCGAAATGTGGCCGAGAGGGTACCTTTCGGACGGCGTGGAAGGTGTGCGGGCTTACTTTTTGTCAATTTCACCTATTTTGTTTTGGAAAAAGTCTACTTCCGTCCTCCAACTTTTTAAAAGTTCGATTTTGATCCCTCAACTCCAAAAACCGGACAAAACGGGTCCCTCAACTTTTCAAACCGTGCAGATTTCGTCCCTCGGCGGGTTTGGACGGTGGTTTCGCTACAGTAACTCCGGTTTTGCTACAGTGACGGTGGTTTCGTTTTTTTCCTTTTTTTATTTATTTCAAATTTGAATCTTTCAAAAATCATAGTAAATCACGAAAAAATCATAAAATAGAAAATCTAATTTATTTGGACTCCACATAAGTAGAGCTACGCAATGAATATATAATATGGTATACTTTAATATAAAATTTTTGCTATGAAGGTTTTACCTTTTTTTTAATTTATTTCACTCAATTAAAAAATCATAATAAATTATAAAAAATCATAAAATTGAAAAACTAATTTTTCTAGACTTCACATGAGCATATTTACACAATAAAGATATATATATGTACTATTTAATTTATTGGCCGGGATCCATCGATCAAGTTCATGGCTTCACGCACGTCGTGCCAGACGCCACAACAAACCTAGCTAACCTAACCCAAATTTAAAGAGCCACAAGAACTACATATACCGTGTTATTGCGCGCCTCATGTGGAGTCCAACAAAATTAAATTTTTTATTTTATAATTTTTATGTAATTTACTATGATTTTTAAAGATTGAGCCGAAATAAATAAAAAAGGCAAAACCTTCTAGCAAAAACTTTGTACTAAGGTATACTATATTATATATTCATTGCGTAGCTCTACTCATGTGGAGTCCAACAAAATTGGATTTTCTATTTTATGAATTTTCTGATTTACTATGATTTTTTTGAAAGATTCAAATTTAAATAAATAAGAAAAGGAATAAAAAACGAAACAACGGTCACTGTAGCAAAACCGGAGTTACTGTAGCGAACCACCGTCCAAAACCCGCCGGGGACGAAATCTGCACGGTTTGAAAAGTTGAGGGGACCCGCTTTTGTCGGTTTTGAAGTTGGCGGGCCAAAAGTAGACTTTTTCCTTTTGTTTTTACTATTTCACACCTGGGCTGCAGGCCCATTTACGTGTAGGAGGCCCATTGCTGCGTAGCTCGCTTCGAAGGCTTGATGCATCGCTCCCAGAGCAGCCGCCGCCGCCGTTCGAAGCTGCGCCACTCGATCCCCAGCCCCCCACGCCCCCGCGTCCGATGTGGAGAGGCCGCGCCGCCGTCTGATGTGGAGAGGCCGCGCCGCCGTCCGATGTGGAGAGGTCTCTCCGCCGCCGCCACCATCTGACGCTGCTACTGGTACGCCGTCCCCTTCTCTCCTTGACTTACTTGATCCGGTTTATTTTGGTACGACGAACGCGGCAACGTACCGCGTTCCGTGAACTCCGCGTTTTGGGCATGACTGCACGAGGAGTTGATGGCCACGGGAAACGGGTCGTCGCCGGCACGAGACCGCCACATGGCCCCATCGTCTCGCGCGCAAGTCGGCAAGCAAGCCCCTTCCCAGTTCCCGCCGTGACACCGTGAGTCAACAGCAGGTCAACCAGTCTTCAAAGAGAGAGAGAGAGCAGGTCGACCCTGTGACACTGACACCCCATCAGCTAGCTAATGAGCCAAAAAACAACCAACCCTTCTCTCTCTCTTCTCGGGCTCCAGTCAATGAGCCAAACGCCCCCGAATAAGCCGCCTTCTTCTAGCATCAACTCTCCAAGCCAGACCGTATAGCTTCTCCCAGACCCGGAGAATGATCCAAAATTTGTAGAAACAGCAGCTCTGGCGTCTCGGATGGAAGTCCTTTTTCTAGGTATGTGCTCCGTGGTCCATGCTTGCTCGTCAGACTTTCGTCTTAATTTGGTTTTTTCTCAAGCTTTTCCAAATTTTCTTCCGTTTATACTATACTACTCATGTATTATTCGTCATGGTTGGTTTCTCTACTAGATAATCCAGATGGTCATGAATTGCCTAACCTCGACGAACAAGCCTAGGAGAGTAGGCATACGTTTGTTTGGTTTTTTGTCAGTTCTGTTCTCCTGATTTCTTCCATATCTCCTTCTCGTCCCAGCATGGTTCCTGAGCGCCAGCTATTCAAATTGGATGCTAGTATGGCGAGGATAGTCTGTGCTGAACCATATTCGTCTGTCAATTCTCATATTTGTGGGTGACGAGAACCGTTCTTTTGTTGTTCTTTGTGTGGGTGTCACTGTTAGACTATATTGAAATATCTAGATTACAATTGTGTAATTTCTCCATTCTGGCTTGCATTGTTTATAAAGAAGGTTTCTTGCCTACCATAATGTATTCTTACTGCTTAATCTGCCCATGAGGCTTAGCAATACACAATTGACTGTGCCCTGGGAAAGAAAATCTCCACAAGGGGCATCACCACTGTTTAGATCGCGGGTCCTATTGATCCGCCATCCTCATCGTCACTGTGAAGCAACATATCGGCCCTCTCACTCTTCACTATCTGGGTAGGTTACCGCAGTTCGGGGGCATTGGCCGCCGTCATTGGAATGTTGGGCTGCCACACCATGGTGGCTAGCCATGACATCGTCGCGACATGCCGACATCTAACCATTGCGTTGCCCTTGAATCTGTAGGTTGTAACCACCATATGATCTATCGCTATCTTTTTTCGATCATTGAAGAGGGTTGAATCGTCCACTACCTATCGACCTCACATGTATCTATGCGGATATTGGCAATACACTGGCCTCTACCTCCTTGACCATGCGGCTAGGTTGGGCACATGATGCCCAAAGAGATGCTTTCCCGTGTCGCTTCTCAATTATCCAATCCACATGCCTTCATCTCCATTTCATCATTGCTACCACGAATCAGGATACTTCTGTCGACATCTTCCATTGTTGTTTTGCTTCATGTGTGGTCTGATTAGCTGATTGTGCACAACCCACTTGGTTTCTGTGAGGTTCGTTGTCGAGTATATGTGCATCTTCTCGAAGCAACAAGGTTGATAATGTGTCTCCTCCTTAGACCACACCACCACCACCACCCGTATATATCATCGTCGTTGTATCTACATTGTTGTACCCTATGCATTGATGAGACTATGATTCACAATTTCCATATGTCACCATCTAATATTTGTCATGTTGATCAGGCCTTCATCGTTGGCATTGAGCACTACCACCATTGTCGTACCTTGCATCATGACTGCTTGTCTTCGAGCAATTGTTTAGCCTGGGCTGATTGCCTTTGGATAGAAGCATCCGTTCTCACACTACTTATTCTTTGTCCAATACAACCTCGTTGCCAGTGTCAACGCTTCTTCCCCATCTACTTCGTCTACTCTAAAACAGTGGGCTTCAATAATACCTTCTATCTATGATGATCTGCACACGGCAACCATTGTTGAGGCTCTCCATACTGCTTCGTTCGAGATTGGTGTATGGTTGGGGTTTCTATCTAGTACATCTAGTATTGGCAACACTGGTGTGTGCCTTCTTCCTCAACATGTTCCTGAGCTTGGCAACCTTAGCAAATGCTTTGTCCATTGACTTTGCATCGCCACTCTCATTCTCATACTATTTGCCTTGATGGAATTGCTATTTTCATCTATATTCTCAAAGGCCCTGATTACATTGACCTTGGCATCATCTTCTTCCATGGTGACTGCCTCAAAGTGTCTCTATTGTCACCATGATGCCTCTTGCGCGCGCGGATCATACACAATCGTCTCAACCCTAGCTTGGCAACTGTACCACAACTATATTTAGCATGACACATTCTCGACCACGGCTACTCACCACTACACCTTGTTGGCTACCTTGACACCGACACAAGGGCCACTTTGCTTTGTGTGAGCAAACCACTTGTCGACTTTCATTTTAGCCATAGCATCCATGATGCATCAACCATTTCAGCCTGGGCAAATCGACGGTTATTCGGTTTGAACCGGCCGGTTCTTGGGTTTAATCGGTTTCCCAAAAACTTCGGTTTCCAAAAACAACAACCGATCGGTTCTGCGAAAAATCAAAACCAACGACATCGGTTTCGGTTTTTAGTTCGTTTTTTTGGTTTTAACTGAAAAAACCGATGAACATAGAAGGAAAGAATCCTCCATGGTCATCCTACTCACGGCCTCGCATATCGCGCCGTGCTTGTCTTTGCCACCGCCGCCATGCCCGTCGCGCCCGCAGCACCACGCCGGTAACAACCGCGTCTCCCCCCTCCTGCGCCGCGTCGCTGCGCTGCGCCGCCGCTAGCTGCTCATGCTCGTGCTCTTTGCTAAACCGCGGGCGCCTACCGTCGCGTGCTCGCCCGCCCGTCGCCGCTTTCGCCTTCCCGCTAAGCCCGCCCGCTGGCTAGGGTTAGGGTGTGCCCGTGCGGGGATGGGGACTGGGGAATTGGGGGCGGATGGCGGACGCGTGATAGGTTGTGGGAAGGGAGAGGGAGACTGTTGGGTTGTGTGGAGCTATGGGCCGGATGGCGGAAGCCCGATTGCCGCTGCTTCGCTCTCCTCGCGGCGCACAAGGTCTATTCGGTTTCATCGGTTGTTTCGGTTGAGGCGAGTAAAAAAACGAAGCCGAACACCGAGTTACGCAACTCAAAAACCGAGCTGAAACCAAAACCGAAAAACCGACATTTTAAAACGGTTCGCCTCGGTTTTGGTTCTCGGTTCTCGGTTCTCGGTGAAAAGTGCCCGGTGACAACCATTATGATCGCGTTCAGTTTCTCCTCGATCCGGTTTCACTGTATGTGTTGTTCCTACTATGATTGTTGACATATGCTAAGAGTATATTGGGGTATCTTTAGATATGGTAGATTACGATTGTTTAACCATGGTTTGCCTTATCTCTATGGTTGGCTCTTGTCCCCTAGACACTGTACTTCTATGTAATTTGACCAGAGGCTCAACAATACAATCGATTGATCCACAAATTTTATTCTTCCTATCATTACATGCATAGATGGTGCTTTAATAGAGAGATATAATTCCTTTTCTAGATAATTGAATAATATTTGGCTTAACTCATCCTCACAAGTGAAGAATCAGATCAAAATTATTATAGGACAAAAATGCTTAAATATTAACAGACTTAGAAGCCAAATAAACTTAGTTTGTAATCCTAATTAAATACATAATGTCACCTATGGGAGGTGTAGAAGAACATTGGCGTTAACTCCAATGTGCGAAAAAGCAAATACGGTGTGTTGTTTCTTGCCATCACATTGATGCAATTGACTCTAAAGATAGAGCCATTAAGTTCCTTGGAGTAAGACTTGCACAACGCTTTTAGGTTTACAATTGTCAAAATCAATCTTGTTTTTTGTCAACCAAATAGACCAATAGAAGGTTACTGCCCCTATTAGTACAAATAATCATTTTTCTTTTTCTCCCTGTTTAGACCAACTTTCAAAATGGTTCACAACACTAAAAGATATATTCCTTAAGATGAACTCTTTATTTGTGCAAATCGTATCTTATGGCAAATGCATAAATTGCCTTGAGTTTTTATATGTACGTTGACACATGTTTTTTTCCTTCTGTTGTACAGTTATCTTGTTGGTGGAAATCATTTATTTACAAGCTATAACAACATGAGTTAACAAAGGCACTATCTATGCACCAGCACGTGGTTGTGGCCAAAATGTTTGCGACTATGTTTCTGTAGTCAGAATATTGTTTAGTGGGGAAAAAATGGAGGGTGGCTCTACTAGCACTTGTGCATATGATGAACTGGAGAGCATAATGCTTAATGGAAGTTCAGGACCTTGCAGTATACCACTAGAACATTTGAGGAGGATAACAAACAACTTCTCTGATGAGCGATTGCTTGGTGAAGGTGGTTTTGGTAAGGTGTACAAGGTATGATTAAACCATACCGTTTTTGTCCGCTTGAATTTTTATATGCAATAGTAAGATCTTTGAGTTTTGTCTTGGTTACCATAGAGCTAAAAGAATATTTTTCAATCTTTTTTGTAAACTGGCTAGCTACTTTGAGGCCACCTTTTGTTTCTAGTTTTTAATATATTTCCAGTAAGTAGGGGTTCTGGCCCCTCCTGTTTCGATCAAAAAGAAAAATAGTAACAAATCTTAAACAGGGAGTGCTTCAAAATGGAAAAATGGTTGCCGTAAAGAGGCTTGATCAGATGTTAAAGCCTGGAGTTCAGGAGAGGCAATTTGAGAATGAGGTTTATCATCTTATGAGGCTTAAGCACCCCAATATAGTACGATTTCTAGGCTACTGTTATGAAACAAGGAATGAATGTATGGAGCACGATGGAAAATACATTTTTGCTGAGATGCAACAAAAAAATTGATCTGCTTGGAGTACCTGCCAAATGGAAGCCTAGATGGGCATCTTTCAGGTATGACTACTATAACTTTCTTTAACTTCCAATTGATGTTCTCATATAATATGGACTGTACGTAAACTTATGATAGATGCTGAGACTGGTCATTTGGTCTATAAATGATACAAAACACTCAATATATATTTACGTAGCTATTATGTTTATTGCCTTGAGCAGTTGAACATCAATAATTAGTTGTCAAAAAACAACATCAATAATTGAATTCTCATATGCCATTATTGAAGGGAAAATAACTTGATGGAAATTGCTTGCATTAACATCACTGTGGGAGCTTGGTGTCTGTACAAACTCTATCCTCCATTACTTAGATCACCACAAATTTGCATTTGTTACTCTTTGACTATTTCTAGAGAAAACTTCTTAATTAGGTTTTACTAGCCCATCAACTTACAATGCTCTTACAAAGACTAGAATTTTAGGAGATAAAGGTATATTAGAATTCTGTTCTTACTACCTACACCTAATCAAAATTACTTATCTATACACACACTCTCTCTGTTTGTTTTCTTATGATTGGCCAATAGATACTAAGTAGTCCTTGTCAGATTGTGATAAACTTAATTATCGATCGCTCTATATGTTTTCTTTTCAATCCATCGATAGTTTTTCTCCTTCTATGAGTCACTTCATGTTGAAATTTTATATGTACATTGGAGGGTATCTTAGTTCATTTTTAATAATATGAGAAATGGTAATTTAGATGCAAACTTAAGGGGAACCTATATTATCCATAATAATGGCGGGCTAGGAAATTTAGGTACAAATTTAATGCTTTACTTTAGACTAGGCCTATTCATAACGACATATGTAAGTAATTTACCTTTTACGATGGCAGTGTTGGGTAATTTCTCTTAACAGAAAATAGATACAATTGCTTTTATGCTTTTATATTAATGATTATTAGAACAAGGCAAATTGTTGGCTGGATCTTTCTTATTATTGCGAGGCAAATTTAGGATTTATCCTTTTTTAGCATATCTTGTGATTAACGTGGAGGTTCTATTAACTAGTAATAGTAATAGATAGTCCACCTTCTGGTTTACTATAGAATCATTTCGGGTGCCTAAATGCCTATTAGATACTACAAGAAATGAAATAAATGCAATTGTGCATGCACATGTATGGTTCTAGGAGATTAGACTGGACATAATTTGTTATGGGGTTGAAAGTTTACAAAGAAAATTGACATAGGGCTCCATTACGAATGCAGATGAATCTTCTGGACATGAGTGGCACACACGCTACAAAAATAATTAAGGGGATTTGCTGTGGTTTACTATATCTTCACGAGGAATGCCAGTGCCAATTTAGTGCTTCCATAATTCACTTGGACCTGAAACCAGGAAACATATTGCTTGATGAATATATGGGGCCAAAAATTGCGGACTTTGGTCTGTCAAGACTCTTCAAGATAACAAAACTCAAACGTGTGCTACCTTTCTTTCAGGGTCACTGTAAGTGCATTATAATTATCCTGTTGTAATTGTAACCTATTGTTTCTAGAAATATGTTCTTAATTTGTAGTTTTCTCAACTCAAGAGTCGGGACATATTCTTGTTGATATATGCAGTGGTTACATGGCTCGAATACTTAATTGGACGAATAGTCACAACTAAGGCTGACATATATAATTTGGGAGTAATAATCATTGAGATCATAACTGGGAGCAAGGTCAACATGTTCAGTTTCAGCTCTCCAACTTCCTGCCAGGAGTTTCAGGATCGTGTAAGAAACTGTGTTTATTTAGAGTTTTTACGAATACAGAGGTCTTTCCATGACTCATACTTTACATTTGATATTTTCATATACTATCATCATCCCCTACGTGCTAATGTTGCAGGTAATTAACAATTGGAGAAACAGGTTGGGAGGAGGAGCATCATCAGAAACAGATTGCAAACAAATAATGTATTGTCTAGAAATCGGTCTATGCTGCATCAAAGTTAACCGAGAAGAAAGGCCTACATCAAGGGAAATTATTGAGAGACTTGACAGATGGGAAACCACAAATTGTAACGTCAACAATGAGAAAAGGCCAGCTGCAGACCAAATATTGACGCATACGGAAGAGAAAGCATCAGTTAGCACAACTGGTTATGAAAGCATAGTTTCTGCAGTGCTGCCCAACATCACCGTCTCGAGACGTACAGCTGCCGCAGACGACTTCAGCAATACCAATACCGGGACCGGCCTAAGATCTTATGGCTCGCGAGCGCGCGGCTTTTTCCATCGGCAGCTGTCCAGTGTCATCAGATTACCGTCGTGTTTCCATCAGCAGCGTAAGCCTAGAAGGCCGTCATCGTCGCCACTGGAACTGGAGGGACAGGAAGTGGGCTATGTACCAGACGGATTGCCACAGCGCGGCTTGTTCCGGCGGCAGTGGAGAGGGCCGTCGTTGTTCAAGGACGCCGCGGAGTTCACGTTCGCGCAGCTGGAGGCGGCCACCAAGGGGTTCGCACTGGAGGCGAAGATTGGCGAGGGCAGCTTCGGCACCGTGTACAAGGGCAAGCTCCCCGACGGGCAGGAGGTGGCCATCAAGCGCGCCTGCGGGGGACTCGGGCCCCCGCGCCCGGCGGTTCAAGGAGAAGGGGAGCGTGTTCCGGTCGGAGTTGTCGTTCCTGTCCCGGCTCCACCACAAGCACCTCGTCCGCCTGGTGGGCTACTGCGAGGACGAGAAGAACGACGAGCGGTTGCTGGTGTACGAGTACATGAAGAACGGCGCGCTCTACGACCACCTGCACCCCAAGCCTGCAGGGTCCGCGGCGGCGCCGTCGCCGGTGGCGTCGTCGTGGAAGCTGCGCATCAAGATCCTCCTGGACGCGTCCCGCGGCATCGAGTACCTACACTCGTACGCCGTGCCGCTCATCACCCAGCGCAACATTAAGTCGTCCAACATCCTGCTGGACGGCGGGTGGACGGCGCGCGTCTCCGACTTCGGTCTGTCGCTGATGCTGCCCCTAGAACCATCCTCGGAAAAGGTGATGAAGGCGGTGGGGACGGTGGGGTACTTGGACCCGGAGTACTATAGGGTACAGCGCGACACCATGAAGAGTGACGTGTACAACTTCGGCGTGGTGATGTTGGAGGTGTTGACGGGCAAGTGTACCATCTTCTGGGAGGCTGAGGACGCAGACCCCTTGACCATGGTGGGCTACTCCGTTACCAGCATCGTCTCAGGGGAGCTCGGCAAGGTCCTCGATCCGCGCGTCCCAGAGCCGGCTGCGCACGAGGCCGAGGCCGTGGAGCTGTTGGCCTACACCGCGGTGCACTGCGTGCGGTTGGAAGCGAAGGACCGGCCTGCGATGGCTGACATCGTTGCCAACCTCGAGACCGCGTTCGCGCTCTTTGAGGGCAACTTTGACGGCGATCTCGTCGAAAGCCCGTCAAGCGACAGCCTACCTGTCATCACGCCCATTGATCAGGATTGAGGAGATTAATTGGTATGATAATCTTTTTACAGTGTTGTTATTTATCCTAGGAAGAAAAGGTGTTCAAATTTGCCGCTCGAACAGTTCGTAACTTTCTCTTCTGGAGGCATCATATGTAGTTTTTTCGCACATGATTGTATTACCCTGTTTTGCTTTGTTCTTGACTTCAAAATTAAAGGCACTAACGATTGGTGCCACCGTAGTTCCTTTTTGAACACTAATGATTGCTGCCACCGTAATTCCTTTGAAAACACTAATGATTGGTGCCACCGTAATTCCTTTGAGCACTAATGATTGGGTTTTTTACTTCAAAAAGGCACGTGATGCCCTCTGGTGCTAGTAGAAATAAATAGGGGGAATTGGATCTCCTTGTCACTCTGAAACTCTCAAACTTGGGTGTGTTTAGAGCCCGAATTCCTCTCCAAATTCCACTATGCAAAAAGAAGATTCTCCATCACATCAAAATGCCGGCACATGTATCGAGTATGAAATGTAGGTAAAAAATAAACTAATTACATAGTTTAGATGTACATTGCGAGGCGATTCTTTTGAGCCTAGTTACGCCATGGTAGGATAATATTTACCACTAACAAACGAAACGTCTTCTAATTATGCGATGTGACATACATGTCCCATCCGTCCAAAATTTTGGCTAAAATTTTGGCCAAAAATTTTGGGTGCTAAACACACCCCATTAAAAAGAACTGAAAACAAGGCGGACATGACAAACCTCATGACTGTATCCACCCCAATTCCCTTTTCACGGTCGACCGCGAGTTAGCTTAACTTCGCGGTCGATCCGAATATCTTGCCAGCAGCTTTTTTTTCTTTCTTTTGCATGCGCTGATGTCGTGAAAAAAGCAAAATATTTTTTTAATTGCTATAATTCTGAATGGTGTATCTGTTTTTATTTCCGTCTGCACCTTAGGTGTGTTCTACGCGATGAAACGAACAAAAACTAGATCCACTTTCGACTATGTTTTGAAGATTTTATTATTTTTATTTTTTTTTAATAATAGCAATTTATGTATATTAACTTATGAAATATAAGTTATAAGTTAGACTTAACTTTTGTAACCGAGTATAAGTTAGGGCGCTACATGTAAAGGTTATAATTTATAAGTTAGATGTAACTTTTGTAACCAAAGATAAGTTAGGCGCTACATGTAAAAGTTATAAGTTATAAGTTAGACGTAACTTTTGTAACCGATTATACGTTATGTGCTACATGTAAAAAAATTATAAGTTATAAGTTATATATAATAAGTTAGACGTAATTTATGTAACCAAGATAAAGTTAGGTGCTACATGTAAAAGTTATAAGTTATAAGTTAGGCGTAACTTTTGTAACCAAATATAAGTTAGGTGTTACATGTAAAATTTATAAATTATAAGTTAGGCGTAACTTTTTGTAACCAGGATATAAGTTAGGCGCTACATGTAAAAATTATAAGTTATAAGTTATATATAGAGCCTGTTTGGTTGGTGACACACTTTGCCACGTCAAAAGGTTAAGTATTGGCACACACTTACGGCAAGCCACATTACGTGGTAAAATTATAGTGTTTGGTTGACAACTAAGATGTGGTAAAAACAATGTAGGCTGGTGTTTGGTTTGTTGTTACAAACGTTAGGCAAAAAGTTGTGGTAGCCGTTTGGATTGAAGCCACGTGTTGATCAAAATGCCTTATGTATTAATACATTATATATTATATTAAAATAAAATAAATATAACGATAATTAAAACTAATACATTAAATATAGATCACCAATTTGTACGATCTTTGTAATGAACCAAAAGAATAAGAAAATTATGACCCTTCTATTTTCTATTACAAATATTTGATTCAAAACAAATTAACTTTTTGCGCGGGCATGACATATGTTTGTTTTATTACAAGCAAAGAAGGTTTAGATTCAAATATTAATTACAAATTTGTATGATGTTTCTAATTAGCCAAGAATAATCATGACAATTGATTAAGAGTAATAAGAAAATGCAATGATCATAAAAGGAAATTTGATGATATCATCTCTACACGATAGGTATCTGAGCTTATTATAGAAAGTCGTTGCTGCGAATGAAAAAGATTTTTTTCTATGAGAATCAACGATAGCTTATGCAAAGGGGAAAAACTACCAATGGCTAGATGGCCTCCACTTGAATAAACAAATTAGAAAGAAAGACAAAATCTGCCGATGTTCTGCATTTATACGTTTGGAATTTGAATTAAAAAATACTAAGTACTATTGTAACTTGTAAGCAACTGTTGCACAGACTAAACATTAAACGCCCACACACATGGCGTGGCTTTTGATGTCCTGTAACCAAACATGTTCTATATCTTCACACCAATCAGGAATATGAGTAGGATCAAGCACAGTGAGAGTTTTTTCCTCACGATCCAACACATAAAGGTTAACTGTTGCACAGACCAAACATTAAACACCCACACATGTGGCGTGGCTTTTGATGTCCTGTAACCAAACATGCTCTATATCTTCACACCAATCAGAATTTGAGTAGGATCAAGCACAGTGAGAGTTTTATTCCTCACGATCCAACACAAAAGAGTTAAGGCCTCCTCTTTTCCATGCCATAAGAAGCTGCACAATAATTGGAATTAGAATTTGAAAAAAAAAAGCTCACAATAATCATCATAGAGAAATATGCTTACAAATCTGCAACGTGAGGCATCATATTTCATTTATGGCCAAGTTTCTAATGATTTAGCCAACTCTTGAACATTAAGCTCGTGAATAGTTAGAGACCAGGCTCACTTCCATTGATCAACCCTGAACTAACCACCATGGAAGCAATCAAGAAAGCTAGGATTAAGGGCACCGTCTTGATATGTAAGTAGTGGGGAGGCATACAATATCAATTATGTTTCCAGGCAAGCAAGAGCTTATCCTTTTATCTGTAGACCAATGGTTCATTGTACTAATTAAAATGGTGCTTGATAAATAGATTAGGCAAATAAATTAAGCTTGACATGGGAGCTGTAACACTTCAGAACTACTTTTTTTTGAACAGGTAACACATCTAGGAATGAGAATAAAAAAAAACATCCTACACATTTGCTCTACTAAAAGTTTCAGAAGTTGCCAATTGCACGGCCGCAATAGTAGTTACATGATCATAGATAGTCAAGTTGTACTATGGCTAATCTCACAAAATCACTACCAAATTAGAAGCATGCAAAGCAAAACAAAGGCTCAACAATGAATATTTCCGTTTGCGGACCATGGCCAGTCATGATGAAATCACACAAAGATCTTAATTTGAACAATGCGCAGCCAACCGTGAACGCAAACACACTGCTTACCTTTACCTGATTGCCAAAGTACAACTGCTCTGTTTTTTGCGGCTAGCTAAGTCTCTGCAGCAGGATGAATTATTGTTGCCGAGCTAGGTGCTACTGCTGCCTGACCTTATAATCAGCCACAATAAACTGCTCTGTCGTTGCCACAAAGAGAGAGCAGATGATGATCTGGTGCTGCCAAAGAATGGTGAAAATACAATGTAAAAAAGTCAGTCAAACTCTACTTGAATAAGAGCAAATCCAATCAAACTGAATCTGAAAGAGACAATATAAGTCTT
Organism: Hyparrhenia diplandra; assembly: GCA_015847255.1. Lineage (NCBI taxonomy): Eukaryota > Viridiplantae > Streptophyta > Magnoliopsida > Poales > Poaceae > Hyparrhenia > Hyparrhenia diplandra. The sequence continues at coordinate 78,792 of JADLZK010007786.1, read as the reverse complement.
AGAAAAGAGAAAACAAATCATCAAACAGTGAATCCTTACTAAACAAATGGAAAGTGAAAACAAACCTCTGAATACTCTGAGCATTTAAACTAAATATTCAGGCATCATATTTATGGTTTTTTCATAGATCAAACAAAGCTTAAATTCACTTGAATTAATAATTATATCACTGAACGCACAAACTCAAAGCTAAGATAATGCAAATACTATGCCAGTAATAGTGGCAAAATACTATGCGAGCAACATGCTAGTGTGATAGAATATTTTTCAAACTTAGCCAAATTGTGCTCCCTGGATTAGAAGTTCTAATTTTCAAACTAAGCTTAACAGTTGCCCACTTTATGCATGAAAGCCTGAACCCACAGAAAGAGTAGCTCATCCGATTATTATTACATCTCATAAGAAACGACCTTTAGTTGGGTGCGGTCAAATGATGGGACAACTACTGAATCTGAACTTGTTTTTTAAAACTGAAGGTACTATGTATCCTGATTCACTTCATCTGCAAACAATGAGGCAGTCATTGGTGCTGCGCGTTGGAATCAAAGGAACCTGATCTGATAGGTCTCTGAGAATCTACTACATATTGAGCCGAGATCACAGCCTGCTTGCAATGCAGTCGGGGCTTCGTTCAACATACTTCCTCTTCCTTGACATTGGCTTAGAAGATGGAGTGACACACCCAGCATCCTTGTTCGCTTGATCATCCTGGCAATCAGATGTCACCACAGACTTGCTTCTGCAATCATCTTTGTCACCATCAGACTGCTTGCAATGCAGTCAGGGCTTCGCTCAACATACATCCTCTTCCTTGAGGATGGCTTAGAAGATGGAGTGACACACCCAGCATCCTTGTTCGCTTGATCATCCTGGCAATCAGATGTCATCACAGGCTTGCTTCTGCAATCATCTTTGTCGCCATCAGAACTCTTCTTCTGTTGGCAAGGAGTTGCTTTGTTCAGCCACGAAAGCAAGGCCTCCCAGGCATTCCATCGAACATAATGCGAGCGACATCGCACTCCCCTCCCCCACGCATTTACATCTCTACCTACCAAGCATAGCATACCTACATACCTAACTACGAAAGAAAGCAAGGGCGAATGAGGGGCGATACGGCGGAGCTACCTTACCGTCAACGACGACCCAGCAGTCGTCGGGCGTGTCGTGGAGAGCGGCCTCCTCCATGCTGTACAGCTTCATCAGCGTCGGCATCTCCGTCCCCTTGCGGCTCCCCTCTGTATCAACCTACTGATCGAATCGGCGAAGGCAAGGAGGCGGCGAGGGGGCAACGGCCGCCACGGCTTGCCGGGGAAGAAGAGAACGATGGCAGGCTTCACAGCTCGAGACTCGGGATCCTCGCCTGTGCTCGTTCCAGAATCCGGAGGCAAAGAACCCACCCGCATGCATCCAAGAAAAGCAATAATGAGGACACACATCAAAGAAGCCGATTGGATGGGTTCGTCAGTTCCGTACCTGAGCGACCTTCGCGAGGGCGGCGGCGGCTTGGGCTTGACGTCCCTGACCGCGTCACCGGACCCCGGCTCCACTGGCTTTCGTTGCCACTTCCCACTCCGCGAGGCCGCGGCGGCGGACTGGCTGTGGTTGTGCGAGGTCGAGGATGCCGAGCTTCTGCATCCGCTCCATCTTCTCCCGGATCCTCGTTGCGCTCTGCCGCTCGTAGTCCCCCATCACCTCCTCCGCCGCCGCCGCCGCCTCCCGACGCCAGGTTCTTCGGCGGGGACTCGCATATTACGGCCTACGGTGCCTTGCAGTTCTCGGATCCATGGGCAGATGGGGCGGCGGCGCTTGCAAACGCGCTGGAGGACGGGGGATGGACGCGGGGCTCGGAGAAGGCCATCGGTGGTTGACGCGGTGGGTTCTGTAGTGGACGGGGAGGCGGACGGTCCTGCCTTTACTACGGCGGCGAACAGGCGTAGGTAGGCGAAGAGGCCGGCCGCGCCCAGGAAAGAAAAAAAAGGACGCACTGCTAGGCAGCTGTGCTAAGTTGCAGTTAATACTGACGTGGACCAATCACAGGGCGCGAGGGAATTCCCTGGCGTGGATAGTGAGGAGCTCCTATATAGGAGTTTTAGATTAGTGGTCTACAATAACCTTGTATTTTTCTATAATTTTTCACTTATTTTCTCTCTGCTCTCTCTCTCTACCGTCCCACGGGGGATATATAACTTTTACCATTATAACGGATGGCAACTCTCCGTTTCTCATCCTACCGGTTGCCAATATATTTTTACCATCGTTTCGGCCATTGCATACATATTTACCACTTTGGACGATTTGGCACGCCACATCATGTGTCCACGCCGGCAACCGCTTGGGAAACGACCAAATTGCCCCCTGCCTCCTTTCTAAGGGAGGCAACCAACCTTATCTCTTCGCTCACCGCACCGACTCACCGCAAAGCCTTATCTCTTCTTCATTCATCCATGATCCATCTACCGCACACGAAGCCACTTCGTTCATCCATCCACTGCGCGATGAGCCTAGTCGGCTGTGGATACCCGCGGCGTCAGCGTCCGGCCGCGACCTCGGGCCACGCCCGGCCATCGCCATCCGGCGGCGGCGCGGCCTCGTGCCCTCTGCCCTCCACGCCCACGCATGCCCACGCTCTGGCACTCCGCGTCCTCCCGAGCTCGCCCAGCGCCGGGCCGGCCTCGAGCCGCCTCTGTCCCTCCATCCGCAAGCGTCATGACTACCATGACAAGGATGAGCGGCGGCCGCGGGGACCGTCGTCTTCGACTCCGCGACAGGCCCGGCTCCATGGTGTGGCAAATGCTTCGTGGACATGAGTTTTTTTTTTTAATAAAACGTACCTGTATTACCGATAAGGAAAACGTCTGTATACGTATACAAACACGTACATACATGGAGGATACATGGACAATTTGTCCCACCCGACTTACACATAGGCCCTTAGCAAAATAACAAATTACGTAAAAACCCCTGGACCAAGTGATTCCCGTCTTCGCCCGAAACTTCCGTCGTCGACCGCCGCCCGTCGATTCCTCGCCCGGTTGCGCTGTCGAAGAAGAAGCCGCCCGGCTGCCCCAGATCTGGAGGAGCACCGTCGCTATGAAGCTTTGAGAAGAGCCGCGAAGCCACCCGACGGGACGCCGGGATGAAGATGACGATGAACAAGCATCGGGGGGGTCACACCCCGTGCTCCTCCAAACTTGGATCGAAGCTTGACGACGCCACACGCCGGGCGAACTGAAGCTCGATCCACTCTCCAACAATCCACTTCGCCCACGGTTGTCGCCACCCTTGGACGCGGGATGATGCGCCGCGCCACCGCCCGCCACCAAAAACGTCGGAGTCGGAGGCCGCCCGGACTCTCGACAGAAGGCGACACGGCCGTACCCCCACCTCCACGCACTCGTCGGGCGGCACCGAGCGTAGCGCCACCGAGACGGGGAGAAGTGCGAGAGACCTTATTCCGACATGACGTCGCCGTCGCCGCCGCTCTCGACGCCGCCGCCACCGACACCTAAACCTAGAACTGCTAGGACCAACCCTCCGACCGGGCGAAGGCACGGCGGTCTCCACCACCTCCACAAGGCCCGGCGGCCGACGGAGGCGGGAAGAACGCCGGCCTCACCGGGCGAGAGACCGTCGCCCTTTTCGCCTTTCCCAAACAAGTAGCTTGGCTAGAGAGTTCGAGAAGAGGAACTCCGCGTGGAGGTTGTTACGTGGACATGAGTTTGTGCGTTGGGATAGAGGAGTCCTCGGGAAAGCTGGGTAAAGCCGACACGAGCAGTGTGGCGGCCACGCAGTGTGGCGGCGAACGCCCGCCACACTTTTGCTGAAGAAAACGTGGGCGAGATGGCTTTGGGGTGGTGGCGAGCCATAGTTGTGTGCTCAACCAAACGACTACCAAACCGAGTGTGGCGTGTCTAATGTTTATTCGTGGCGAGATGTGGCCAAGATCCAAACATCCCCATAATAAGTTAGACGTAATTTATGTAACCAAAGATAAGTTAGGTGCTACATGTAAAAGTTATAAGTTATAAGTTAGACGTAACTTTTGTAACCAGTATAAGTTAGGTGTTACATTTAAAAGTTATAAATTATAAGTTAGACGTAACTTTTGTGATCGGTATAAGTTAGCTGCTACATGTAAAAATTATAAGTTATAAGTTATAAGTAACTTTTGTAACTTCATATAAGTTACGTGCTATATATACGAGTTCTGACTTTATAACTTATTTTTTACTAAAAATAGAAAACTTTCCAAAAAAAAAAAAAAACATTGTGGGAATAATTTTTTTTTCCTATCTAGGAAAGTTTGGTTTGGTCCGATCGATCGACCGAAGTTAACTTAACTCACGGTCGTCCGCGATTTAGTCGCTCCGTTGTATCCACCCAATTCGTTAATCTAATCTGCTCATGTATTTCGACCACTAATATCTCTGTTATCATCAATGGTGAGCCCACCCCTTCTTTTCATCCTAACCGTGGGGTTAGACAAGGGTGTCCCCTTTCCCCTTATCTTTTCATTATTGCGAGTCAATGAGCTATCTATTATGCTCCAAAGCAATAGGCAAATGATCACAACATCTTAGGGGTCACGCTTTTGACCCCAATTGTCCTTGGATTCACTCATTGTTGTTTGCGGATGATCTCATCATATGTGGTCAGGCAACCTAGGAGGAAGCAGGTAAAATTCATAGAATTCTTAATGATTTCTGCAATGCTTCTGGTCAGACGCCTAATTTTACCAAATCCTCTATTCTGTTCAGTAGGAATGTTGACAATCTAGGAATGTTGACAATCAAAGTAGCAATGATGTTAAAAGAATCTTCCCAAAGAAATGACCTCCTACCTAGCACTATTTATCTTGGGCATCCTTTAATCTTCAATCACGTGAAAGGAGTAAAGCATATGATTTCATTCTTAACAAGTTTAGAGCCAAGTTAAACACCTTGAAAACGAATAAACTTAACCATGCTTTGGTCGTCTTACTTACATAAATTCTGTGCTTGCATCTATACCGATATACTACATGTCGACCATTATTTTCACAAAAATTCATCTCCAAGATCACTTCTATTATCCGTAAATTTTTCTGGGCTGGTGCCAAGGAAGACAATTCAATCACCTCTTTTCGGTTTAGATCATGGAAAGACATCTGCAGGCCTAAAAAAAAGGAGGTCTAGGTGTTGAAATCTCATGTTTGGTTTTAGAAATTGATGACACACTTGTTGGACTAATCCTTTGCTCTAAGTGTATGACTTGAGATAGGATTAGGTTGATGACAAGGAGCATGATGATCGTGAACATGGACGATGATGATGGACATGATGGGATCGTCAAGCTCGGGTGATCGGCTTAAGAGGAACCCGGAGATCAAGGCAAAGGTATCTTGATAGGGTTTTCCTTTTTGGTGATCAAGACACGATAGAGCGTGTGATCACATTATAGGATAGATAGCCGACTATCAAGAGGGAATGCCACGACAATCCTTTGGTGAAAGTGCTTCTAGGTCCAATTGACTTGCATATTGCATTTAGGACAATAAGAGCACTAACCCCGATCTTGCCTAACTTATCGACGTGCTAACATATGTGATAACGTGATCATCTTCGACATGTTGGCAACTCATGGCAAGAGGCGAAGCAAGGTTGGAGCAAAGGGCGAAATCAAAATGAAGAACATCTTTGAAAATCTTGGCCGACGCATGGCCGGGAAGCACGCGAGCTTGACCGGACGCGTGCACGGTGGCTCCGGTCGGTGAGTCCGATCGGAACTTCCGAGAGCATGTTTTTGGACTTGGCTCGGTGGATCGGCCGGACGACGGCATCGGAAGCATCGACCGGGACTCTCGGCGACGTTGTCGGCCGTGGGCCCGAGGAGCTTGTCTGTCGGGCCGACGCACAAAATGGTGCGACCGGACGCTTTGACCGGACCCGTGGGTGAGTCCGGTCGGTGCGTCCGATCGGCTGCCGCTGAGAATGCCCATTTTGAAGCTCAACGGCTCCATTTCTTGAGGTGGGCTATATATACTTGGATGGCTAGTTCCTAGCCCCTCTCTTGCATATTTGAACACTCTAACTTGCTTGTGAGCATTTGAGACTCCTCTCCACTCATCTCTCCATCGATAACTCGAATTCTTGGTGAGATTGAGAGTGATAGAAGTGCATTGCATTTGTGATTGCATCTAGAGGCACTTCATCCTTGGAGAAGCCGCGGGATTCTTGTTTTCTTGGGAATTTGCCCGGTTTCCTAGCGGCTTGGAGCAAGAGGCGGTGTTGAGCTCGATTGGAGCTTGTTCAAGGCCACACCGGTGGTTTGTGAGGGGTCGTTCCTTACCCCGCGGGAGATTCGCGAAAGGAGCACTAGTGGATTGCTCGTGGCTTGTTGGACCCTCTCTTGTGATCGTTTGTTTGAGCTCCCACCGGGGTTTTGGCACCGGCCATTAAGCTTAGCAACCGTCAAGTGAGTGTGTCGCCACAACGGGGGACTAGCGTCTTGGCAAGCACGTGAACCTCGGTGAAAAATCATCGTGTCATTTGTTCTTGCTCGTTGGAGATTTCTTGTACACGGTGATTGGCCATAACCTCTACTCGACAACGGTGGTATTGTATTCTAGCACTCCTTTGCATTACTTAGTAGCATATCTTGTTAGGGTGCTTAGTTAGTTAGTTTGAGTAGCTTGTGTAGGTTGCTTAGTCTTGCTAGCTCCTAGTTGGTAATCTAGTTAGAATTGCTTGTTCACCTAGGAGTAAACTAGTGACATAGCCCTTGAGTGATCTTAGAGATATTAGAAATATCATCTCTTGCTTGTGGCTTGCATAGATAGCTCGTAGCACCGCTTATTTAGCTTCGCCATCTTATTTACTAATCCGGGTGCTTAGTGTTGTTGCAAGAATTTTTAATAGCCTATTCACCCCTCCCCCCCTCTAGCCATTAGGACCTTTCAGGTGTGAGGGACACGCTTAACGGTGAACGAAGCCTCATTCTTCATGCAGCCCGGAATATTGCTACAGGTAAAAATCCATTTCTCACTGCCATCCTCAAAGCTAAATATTTTCCTTTCAAAAGTTTCTGGACAACTAGTAACAATCACATCAAATCTGCTTTCTGGTCCTCTATAATGCATGTCAAAAACACTCTTGTCAATAATTGCACTATTCAAATTCAAAAGGGAAACTCTAGCATTTGGCCCACACCTTGGTGTAGTGTTTGGAAAGAGATTCACAATCACATAAAACTACCTGTCACTGTTGATAAACTTCCTCAAAATATCTCTGATCTTTGGACTCAAGATGCAGCAGCATGGAACACTGATTTTATTAACCAAATATTTGACAATGATGCTACAAACTCTATTTGCAATGTTACCACTGTGCCTTCTTCTAACGATGACAAGGTAATCTGGAGGTCCTCTGCCAAAGGGACTTGTTCTGCTAAAGAGGCTTTCCAATTTCTTAACAACAATATGCAGGTTTCTCTCCCATCACATGGAGCAAGAAGCATTACATCTGAGTGCAGGAACATTCTTCAGAGAGAGTGGAAGCACAGGCTCATCACACCCAACATTAAAACCTTTGCACGGAGACTTGTGAGAAGGGCGGCTCACAGTGCAAGAGCTGCCAGGCTCTCAACTAAAAATTGGACAAATTGCTCCATCTCAGAACCAAAATGAAAATGACTCCCACCTCTTCTTCCATTGCCCTTTTGCAAGGGCTGTCTGGTTTTCATCCAGACCCCTCTCGAATCTTCTTTTTTGCCTAATGAGCAAGATGGAGTGCAACAAGCTCTATCATTAATCATAACAAATTCTACTCCTGAAGATATATTATGCGGGATCATTACCACCTTGTGGTTTTTCATCCGAAAGCGCGAAATGATGTCGGGTTTCAAAGGCGAATGTGGTCGGTTTCACACGGGTTCAATATGCCATTGATGCAGAGATCTCCCAAGCATCATCGGCATGTGACCTTTCACGAGGTCACCACAAATAAATTAACAGGGACTCAAGAAGGCGACCAAGTCAGCTATTTGCAGCAACAAAGTGTTCTTACTACTGCGGTACCTACACTGAAGGAAGGCCAAAACACCATATGAAACGCCTGCCAAAACATCTTGTTTTCTGCAGGAATCCCTTGCTGTTGACAGGAGCCAAGTGTTACTCTGATGCGTCTACAGCTCCAGACAACTCGACAACAGCCCCAAGGAAAGCGGGCCTAGGAATTTTTATCCAGGGACCCAAGAAACAATCTTTACATCTACATCAAAGCAAAGATTGGTTCAATCACCTCGGTTCTCATGGCCGAAGCAGCAGCTCTGGCTTGTGCAGCCTGGGTTATATCCAAGCTCCAAATTGATGAAGTCTCTTTTCTCATGGACAACCAACAACTTGTCCATTTTTTAAATGGATCCGACTATGATTGCCCTCCAAAGTGGGAAGCCAAGACCTTCACACAAAGGTTCCTAAATCTGATGGCCACCAACCCAGTCCAAGTGCTCAAGATTGAAAGAATTATGAATAGCACGGCTCACATTCTAGCCACTCAGGGCTTTCGGTTTCTCTAGAAATTCATGTAATCGGCCTACTGTAACTTGTTCCAATACCTCTCATGGCAGCAGTTGCCCTCTCAAGTTGGCACTGCAATGTGTAACTTCTGAACCATTTTCTTTCATTGCAGCAAGATGCTGCTAATAAATGTCTTGGTTTTCTCAAAAAAAAAAAAAAATTGACGGAAGCCTAACCGCCCATGATGGCAGCTAGATATATCCCCATTTCAACACAATCGATCCTTTTCATATCCAACATCGAGGCACATCACCTCAAGCCATTGGCCCTCTTCCGCTTCATAAAGTGTAGAACTCATAAGAAGTCATGATATTATCTGTAATAAGTCAGACCTGGAAGAAGACTGATTGCTCCTCCAAAGCTGTGTCTGGCAAGATAACCTTCAACCTATTGACCAACACCTTGGAGGCTATTTTGTATATCATGTTACATAGGCTTATAGGCCGAAATTGACCGATCTCCTCGCCTTGCCAGCTTGGGGATCAAAATGATCAAAGTCTCGTTGATACTTGTTGACACTTCCTCACCACGTAGACCTTCTTGCCACATAGCTCCGAGTGTCTCTGAAAAAAGTGAGGAACCCATCGGAACCCAGGGCTTTGTCGCAAACATATGGAATAAAGCCTCCTTGATCTCCCCTTTAAAAAATGGGAGTTATGACAAGGAGTTCGATCCTCATCTATAGTATACTGTCCATCTTCGTGAACGTTGTCTCCACGCGTTCTCCCCGATGATTGAGCTCACCTATGCGGTCAACCAGTTTCAATTCTGCGTGGGATTGCCCCCAAAAAAAACTATGTGGGATGGCCCCAACCATAATATTTGTCACGGCCCAGGTTGGTGGTAGAATAATCACCGTAATGTGCCATGGCCCATGGGCTTCGCTTTGCTCGTTGGTACACTGAAATATTTTTTTGTTGAGAGCTTACTCGGCGATGCGATCGCTAGGAAACACCCTAGGCCAATACGTCCCTTCATTCAGCTCACTTAAACTAACTGTACCCCCATTACTGTCAACAGAATCAAGATCATTAGTTCCTGTTCCAGAATGCAGAAACTCTTTGACCAATGCTGAAGAGCCGGGTGCACAACACGTGACTGTTTGTATATATGGTGATTTTTTTTTTGATAAACCATATCTGTATTACTCAGGTAAGGAAAACAAATACAAGCAAGCACATACGCATACAAGTACACGTACGTGTACAGATACGATCGAACAGGGCACAGAGGCAGCTGTCTAAACAAAATTGCACAGAGGACCTTAAAGAAAACAAATACAAGCAAGCACATACGCATACAAGCCGAGCTCCATCAAGCCGAGCTCCATCAAATCATTCAAAACCGTCTCACTTCCAAGCACAGTAGCCTCTGAAAAGGCAGCCTTCGCCTTCCACCCGCTCCCAGTGTGGATGTGGCTTACCCAAACCCGAGCCGATCCTGGAAAATGGGCCACGAGGTCATGCTAAAATACAATCATTGCTAGCACGGAACGGTAGTAATCCTAGTCTTCCTTGTAAACATTCTTCAAGACCATTCTACTTGGGTCGTCAGCAAAGGAGATGTGCAAATGGTTTTCCAAGCTCTATCAGACTACTCTGCTCCTTCAGGCGAGTGGCACAACGCAGAATGTGGATCGCGCATGACTTCTCTTGGAATTTTTAAATCTACCAGTTGACTCAATTTGCTTTTGTGTATTATCAGCACCTTGTGGTTACGTCGCATCTGTTGTGCATGCAAACTGTAAAGTTGAACACTCGAAATTCAGAAGAATATGTTCTGGAGGAAAAGCAGCAGCCATAGCACCAGAAAACAGTGGGTGCGTGCACACGGGACTGCTAGAAAAAAGACTAAAGAGTTGCATGATGGCTGGTGCACCAAGCAAGAGTCAAGTCTATGCCGACAGCACTAGGACTGTAGGAGTGACTGAGGTGGCGAAACAAGCAACGAAATCCAAACGGAAACCCCCATAAATCGCAGCTTTTACGGTATGGCTATGGCATGGATTATACACCGCCTGGCATCGGGTCACTGGGAGGAACACGTTCCCCATCCTAGCTATGTAAAAATACAAAGTAGAAAATTGACTCCCCGATCGGAAGAAGTAGAGCCTCGGGACAGCTCACAGTTCCTCGCCGGCAGCAAGCGCGTCGACATTGGCCGCCGCCACCACGGCGTCTTGTGCATGTGCGCACTGAGGGATGATGGCACGATAAGACTCTAAGGTCTCGTCATGCCAGAACCCTTGCACGTGGGTTCAGTTGTAGCCCGTCGTCGACTCCGCCATGGCCAAAAGCAATGGCAGTCCGCGACGAAGGCCTCAGACGACCGCCAGGCGGACCTCTTGCTGATGCTGAGCTCAGAGCCGCTCTATCTCTGCAACGCACTCTGAGGAGCAAGAGGTCCAATCAAACAAAACCTAGACGCAATAGCGGCAGAAATAAGAAGTCTGACTTACCGGCGGAGGCACGGTCGGCGCGCTCGCATTGAAGGCGCATCAACTCAACGTGTTGCTCAAGCACGTCAACCGACCCGCCTGCATCCGCCAAATGGGAGCTCGCCTCCGCCCGACGAGAGCGGAGCTCGTCGAAAGGTCCAGCCGGAAATGATGGCCCCGTAACAGCGACGGGAGCCGCCAGCGCCTGAGCCCTTGCTGCTGCGGTAGAGGGCGAAGCCGCACCCGTCGGTGAAGGAGCTGATCGCGGCAACCGTAGGTACGGGAGCCGCGATCACCGGCAGGGGTCAGTCACGCCTGACGCCCTCAGGCAAACCTTGCCAAGAAGGATGCATGCGTTGCAGGCGCATGCGTTGCATCTCCTCCACCTCATCGCGACGACGGGCGACGCCGCCGGCCCCTTGAGCCTGGTGGGGAAGGGAGTGAAGAAGAGATAAGTCTGCCATCCTAAGGAAAAGCGAAAAACCATGTTAGAAGGGGTTTTTTTTTTTCCCGAGGAAGAAGACGGGGAGGAACCGGAGAAATAAACAGACATGCACTCGGGTGCCCATTATATAATCATCGGGCGGCCCTCGGAACCGTTCGGTGCCCCCTCGAAAGCAAAGTGGGACCGCCGCATGCGGCGACCGCCCCACTTCCTCCCGATTTAGCGCCATAACATCCTCTTGAAGTCCGAAAGGCGCTGGAGAGGCCGGATGCTTCCCAAACCTCGGGCGTGGTCGCCCCCCGCATAAACACAAGGGGCCCACCATGACACGGCGGGAAGGATAGCAAAGGCAAAACGATAACCCCTTCATCGAGGAGGGAAGCCGCCTCAAGACCCGTCCACACGACATGACTCTTAGCCAAAACTGAGGCTGAGTGGCGCAAAGAAGTAGGACCCGAGCCCGCGTTAATAAAAAACTTCAGTGCACAAAGGAGCAAAATGCCCCTTGCATGCTCAGGGGCTACTGTTGGGGTTCACAAGGGCCGACGCACGAAGGCCCATTAATGACCCATCTGGAATGACCGCAAAACCACAAGCTCGTAAAGAAAGTGCAGGGAACCAGGGGACGCGGCCTCGGTCCCAACTCTGACTCGCCCAAGCCTTGAGCACGGGTCCGAGGCTCGAATGAATCCTTCTATCGAAAGGATAAGGACGGGGTGTCGTCCTTTCCCCACTCCTTTGTCAACATGACGCGACATGTGAAGGATCCGACAAATCGACAACTTCGCAAATATCGCTGCACCGCAGTCGACCGGGTATAGTCTCATGATAAGTCTGACCACCGTGCCACCCAAGGATGAACTTACTCACTGTTGCCAAGCCATCATGGACAGTGCAGAGTGTGGTAGGGAAAAACTTATTGAACATGACGAAGCCACCGCGTCGCGTCCAATCAAGGGCCCACATGACCTAACCTTGGGCATGACGGCAGCATGGTTTTCTTTCTTTGACTAACGCCATTATGCAGGACCTTGAATGAGTACTCGCTGCCTCGGTCGCCATCGCCAGGCGGGAATGAACCGCCTACCGCAAGTCAGCGACCGCAGGCTTGAGCAACAAGTTGGACGCAAAAACTTCTCACTAGATGTAAAAGTAAGAACTCCTCCTTGAGCTATAAAAGGAGGAGGACAGACCACCAGGAAAGGGGGCTCCCGCCGAAAAGGGCCTCTCTACCTTCTTCTTCTTCCTTGAGACTTGGGACTCCTGTCCCTCTCTCCGTCGCTTGTATCCCCTACTACAAGCACTCCAGTGTGAAGTAACATGAAGGAAGTCTCAAAGTTGGACGTAGGGCATTCGTGCCTGAACCAGGATAAATCTTGTGTCTCCTGCTCTTGTTTACTCCAACGCACCATCATCTCCTCCCCTCGTTCCTCCTAAAATGCTTAACACAAGCGGCATCATTTTTACTAGTCGGACTCTTGACACCCGGTATTCAAAATGCCGACACTGGCAGCCACCCACTCCAACTGAGCTCTGTCAGGGCAATCCACTTTCAACCTGGTTAGCAGGGATTCAGACATAGTCAGCAAGATAGGTAGGTAACGAACCCTTGACGGGACACCTCCATGCCCCTGTACTCGATTACGGCGTCGGCCAGAGCACACCGACCATGATTAAGGTGTCGGCGCATTTAGAAAGCTTGAGGAACTCGTCCGGACACGCGACCCTCACCCGACGGCGGGATTCCCGTTCGATCCGGGCCTCGTGATCAGCCAGCGAAAGACGCAAGTCTCACGACAACACAAGGCAGCTCGATAGCCCCCCCGTACAAGTACAATTATACATTCTTACACTTTCTTTGTTGACTCTCCCCGATGGCCTCGTGTATGCCCCTTGGTGCTATAAAAGGGACCCCACCGCCACTGGGAAGGGCAAGAAGCTAAGCACCCACACGAGCTTCGCTATTGGCACTTGACTCAATCATACACCACTCACAAAGACTTGGGAGTCCTCTCCCTCTCTCCCCGCTTGTATACCCCTACTATAAGAATTTTGAGCTCGATCTCATAGTGATCCATTGAACGTAGGGCCCCGACGGCCTGAACTAGTATACATCCTATGTCACATTAGAGCTAGGCCACCGGAGATCCCGCACGCGAGCCACACATTTTACTAAGACCGTGGTATAGAACCACGATAGGAGGTATCTAAAAAATATTTCCCTAGCATTTGGCAAGAGGCCTAGTGCTCTCAAACAATGGCCGATGCATGCATCGCCGTTAGAGCAAAAAATGGCCGATATTGAATAATGTCCTTAGTCGCTGAAGAACCGATATGATGGACATTCGAGTTGTTTGATTTTTCTTGTCCTGTTTTCAGACGAGCACTCTTCGTCTCGAAAACAGGGGGCATATAGATGGCCAGCGCTGCGGCGTGGGTAGGGAGCACGCGGATGAGGAAGGTGTCGCCGATGTCGGTCGGGTCGGGGATTTGGTCGAACAAGCTGCGGTCGTAGGAGGATGCCTTCGTGGTGGATGTCGAGGCGCAGGAGGACATGATGCTGCTAGTGAGGTAGCTCGAACGCCTGGTGCCTCAGCGGGGATCCGTCGTAGGACTCGACGAGCGACGAGCGACCAGCGAGGCCGTGAGGGCTGGACTACTGGTGCTGCAGCGGGCGAAGTTGATCGGTGTGTGCACGAAGAAGTACACCCGGTGCCGCCAGCCGATGTCCTCCTTGCGCGGGGCTGGCTGCGTAGCGTGCCGGAGGAGCCGAGACTTGATCGAAACCGCGCGCCGGTGCGCAAGATGTGGCCGCCGCCGCACCGCCCTTGCAAAATTGTGGACAAGAGGTGGCGAGTAGCGGTTCTTGCGCGGATCGCGGGGCGCGGGCCTCCCTTGCGCGCGAAGGGGCATTCGCCGTCGTGGCTGCACCGTCGCAGGCGGCGGCACCGCCGTCCTTTATTTTCGCGATCGGGCCGTTCACCCGTATTTCATTAAGAGGAGAAAACCAAATCCAAATACAACAAACCCCGATGCCGAAGACATCGCAGGAGAAACACCAACGAAAAACCTTAAACAAAACGAAAAGCAAGAAAAGCGAGGGGCAGGGAACCCTCCACCTAACAACCCCAGCAAGCTGCGCCTATACAAAGATAACTCAACACCTAGGTAGCTAGTAGTTATCGGAGCCGTAGAAGATACACCTCCGCAGCAAAGCAAGATGCCGAAAGACGAAGCGCACCGCCGGTCCTAGAACTCGTACATGCCGAATTCGTCACAGCCGTATCCGTCGACCCCCGCGTCTGCTTCCTCCTGGTCGTCCGCCCACGGAAGGCCCTGTCGCAGCGCCGCGTACAGGTACGGCGTCATCTGACCGCCGCTAAACGTCAGAACTTGGAACCTAGTTAAGTCACAAAGAAAAAGGAACCTATTGCAAATACAGCTATCAATTGTCCAATATATACGCTTAAGGATATAATTTAAACTTTATAAAAAAATCTTCCTTGGTTATACTCTCTCCGTCCAAGAAAACATGCAATTCTAGCATAGTGTCATGTTTTTTAGTCAACCACCCCCGCGTCCGCTTCCTCTTGGTCGTCCGCCCACAGAAGGCCCTGTCGCAGCGCCGCGTACAGGTACGGCGTCATCTGACCGCCGCTAAACGTCAGAACTTGGAACCTAGTTAAGTCACAAAGAAAAAAAGGAACCTATTGCAAATACAACTATCAATTGTCCAATATATACGTTTAAGGATATAATTTAAACTTTATAAAAAAATCTTCCTTAGTTATACTCTCTCCGTCTAAGAAAACATGCAATTCTAGCATAGTGTCATGTTTTAGTCAACCAAGTTTGATAAATTATAGATAAAAAATATGCATTTTTATGGATTTATTTATGATATATATTTTTATAATAAAATAATTTGGAGCAACAAATACGAGTACTATTTGCTAGAAACTTGGTCAAACACGAGCTAGTTTATCCGGCACGTAACCCATAGTTGCATGTTTTTTCTCGAGACGGAGGGAGTATTGTAAGAAAATTAAAAACAAAAGTACTTGTAAGTGATCGTAGATCAGTTGGTTAGGTCCCTCCCCGGATAAGCCCTCGACTTGGCACGGGTGCTCGCATTTTATGGATTTATTTCAGGATTTTCTAACGTTATGCTTTAAGTGGTAGCGGCGTTGCTGTCGATGACGACCTGTGGTGACTTCGAATCTCCATTTCTACTTGGCTCAGTCCTTGAAGGCCCTCATAGAGATAGGATTTGTGCACGCGTATTCGTAGGGGTGAGTGTGTATGCATGTCGTAGGTGTCTGCGCTGTGTAATCTAAAAAAATAGTATTTTTCGAACCATTGCAAAAGTGCTCATACCTACTACAACCATTTGTCATTTCACTTTTCACACCAGTATCTCATTTTCCATAAATATCTACATCCATATACTTGGAATGAAATATCCATGTTCAATTTCCATCCCTACCCTTCGGTTGGCTGATGTCGACTGACAAGTCACACAGCAACCACATAGTGCTCACCCTAAATTTTTGGCCATTTTCAGGGAAGCTGGGATCTTTCTTCTTGATTGCTTTCACGGCGGCTTGTCCATCTTCTCCTGGTGCAGCATCTCAGCATTAAGTCTTCTCCAGGTTAGTCTTAAACTTTTCTATCACAGTGTTTTAGCATCTTGTAGCTTCAACAAAATGATTTTGCTTGTTCTTATTTTGCTTAGAAGTCAGTGAGGGGTTGTTTTCTAAAAACTGTGTGTAAGAGATGTTGGAACTTGTTTCTGTGCTCTCGTCTTGTAGGCTGGTAACCCCGAGCGTAAACAGTTACGTTTACAGTTTTCAATATAAAGCTGGGATAAGGCCTTTTGTCTACCACAAAATGATTCTGGACCTTAAGCTTCATGTCTGTGCCTGTCCAGGCTTTGAAGCATGTATGCTGTTCAGATCCAAAAATTAGTTGGCTCGTACTCTGAAAAGAGTTAGTTGGTTCTGATATTATTGGGCTGCTAGTTTCTTTTTCAACACCAACACAGTTATTTGCTTTCTAGATCAAAGCAACAAATCATTCAATGGCTACAAACACATTTCAGATTCACGCCAAAATTTATGATGAGTGCTGCACTTCAAGTTTTCCTTAGTATTCATCTATTTACCTGATGATGAATTTGTTTTTTCAGAAATACTTAAGAGCTACCGGGAGCTTAGTACATACTCAACTGAAGTTGCGTAGCTTTATGTTGATGTCAAAAAGATAGGTAGTGATTTTATAGCAATTTGTCTTTCTTGTCGATCGTGTATTTTGACAACTTATTCGTCTTCTTTTATACCGCTTTCTTGGTTTAGTGAAATCATTCATACAGAAGTTTCATGCACTGAAGGCACCCTGCACACTGGGGAAGAAAAACAGATATTTGTTATCATGTGAAACTACTATTGATTAAAGGGAAATGGACTATGGGTTTAGCAGCTGTGAGATCCTAGAGAGCATGTTAGAATACGGAAGTTCAGGACCACGCACTCTACCCCTAAAATATTTGAGAAACATCACAAACAACTTCTCTGACGAGGGCCTACTTGGTGGAGGTGGTTTTGGTACAGTATATAAGGTAAGATTAAATCACATATTTAGGACATGTCAAATATATGTCACCAGACTATGAAGAAAATCGTGCCTCTTTTAATAAGAAGAAAGTTTAAACAGGGAGTGCTACCAAGTGGTGAAATGATTGCTGTGAAGAAGCTTAGGAGTAATTCATCAATGCCTGAAGTTACGGATAAACAATTTGAGAATGAAGTATGTCATCTTATGAGGCTTAAACACCCAAATATAGTTATGCTTGTAGGTTGTTGTTACGATACAGAGAATATATATGTTGAATACAATGGGAAATACATTTGGGCTGAGAAATCGGAAAGGTTGCTTTGTTTGGAGTACATGCCTAAAGGAAACCTTCGTGAGTATCTTTCAGGTATAACAATTCAAAATGGTCATATCTTGTTCATTTTCTATTATTTGAGACTGTAGCCTGTGGTTTCAGTATGGCCAGTTATCAATCATATAGGGGTTGTTTGGTTACCTGCATGACCTCTTATCCAGGCCACCGCAGTGCAATTTGTCCTTGTTTGGTTACCTGCACAAGTACATATGCAGGCAGCACTATCCTCAAAGCAAGCCCAGCCTAAGACATAGTTTGGCCACTTACGTAGGAAACCAATCATATGCATATCACTACAGCTTCCTACCCAGACAAAATCAAATTGCATTGGCTTCTCCAGGTTAAGGATATGCTGTATAACCTCTAGTGCAATGCAATACTAATGCGAGTAACCAATCAGACCCTAACACTTCAATAATGCTTTCTTACAAATGCAGATGAATCCGCTGGACTTGCTTGGGAAACAAGGTACAAAATAATCGAGGGTATTTGTTATGGCTTACATTATCTCCACGTGGAATGGCAACCTAATGCTCCCATTATTCACATGGATCTAAAACCTGCAAACATATTGCTTTCGACAACAATATGGTGCCTAAAATTGCGGACTTTGGGTTGTCGAGACTCTTTAGTGAGGGAAAAACTTCGGACTTGCACAATAAGTCGTGATGGAACATTGTGAGTCAAATGGCTATTGATATAGCTTGGTGTTTTGGAGATTGCTAAAATGAATTTTCTTCACAGCTGTCTCAAGGCTTCAAAGTTAACACACCCATTTTCAATGCAGGGGTTACATGGCGCCAGAATACATAAACAGAGGTTTCATCTCAACAAAGTCGGACATATTTAGTTTGGGAGTAATAATCATAGAGATAGTGACGGGGCAGAGGGACTATCCAGATGAGAGTGAGACCAGAATATCTTCCCAGGAATTTATTGAGCTTGTAAGTAAATTAATTTCAGCTTTCAAGGCGGAAACACTTCCTTTAGGCCTTATTTGGATGCTGTCGGACTCACCTCACACATGTGTTGGGGGTGGAATTAAGTTCAGGTCCCACTCAAATCCACCCCAACACATGTGATTGGTTGAATCCGACTACATCCAAAAAAAGGTCATAAGAAAGATGACGTTACATTTTGTGATTTTCCAGATACTAAAGAAGTGGAGAGATAGGCTGCAAAAATCACCGAGATATACTACATTAGTAGAAATTGATCTCCAGCAAATAAAAAAGATGTGTTCAGACCGGTCTGGACTGCGTGAAACTTGATCGGGTGAAAAGACCAACAACAAGTCAAGTTATCAAGATGCTTCACGGAGCGAGAGACTTCAGATTTCAGTGCCGAAAAGAGGTTATGTCACCGACAAACGAGGTGTGATCATATTTTGCTTTCTATACACGGATTAACGATATTACTATCTGTAATTTTATTTCTCAAATCCAGGTATGTGAACAACATCATCAAACGAGCACGTTAGAAGCACCATTGGAGTTGGATCGGCCGGCTTCACCGGGCTGTCCGCTGCGTCCCCGCGGCCTGCTCCTCGCCTCGACAATGGCTTCGCATTGGTGACAGCGGCGAGGGGCGGGACCTCCACCGTCTCTGCCAAAGCATCGGCATATCTGGGCCCGGCGACTTTGCCATCCCGTTACCGAAAGTGGGAGGCGTACAAGGCCGTGCGCTCCTGTCCAAAGCGCTCCCCAGCCCTGAGCCCCCCACGCCCGCTCTCACCCGGCCAGATGAGAACAGGGCGGCAGCTGGGGACGGAGGAATCAAGGGCGTGCGGCCGCCGCCGCCTCCCTCGATGGCGCTGCCGGTTGTCTGCGGGACCAATGACGAGGAGGAGGATGCAGTGTCAGAAAACCTCAGTATCGGGGGGCGATGGGAAGTCCTCCGGGTACTGGACTGCTACTTCTTCGCTATCGTCGCCGAAAGGTGGCGAGACTTCAAGCTACTCACCAAATGGGAGGTTTAGGAGGAAGATCCGATCATGGAGACGAGGGCTGCTCCTGGGTAGTGGTTCTTTTGGTACGGTCTATGAGGGCATCACTGAGTAAGTACTCTTAAAAAAAATTCACTTGCTCCCGTGCTGTTTAGATGCTTTGGATCATCAATTTAATATGCTATGCCTGTCCATACGTTAACATAAGGCTCGGTTAAGCTGGCTTTTACAGAAGTGATTCTGTAGCTGATTGGAGCTTATTGGCTCCATTTCTATATGCTAAGAAGAAAAGTACTGCCTCGTAGTAATTCAATTAGTTAAATGGGAGAATGACATCAGTGTTCCAAATTGTTGCACCCATGGTTTCTGGTGAACACAGAATAATTCGATAATTGCTTGATTCTTTTCTGTTCTTTTTTTAGAAAGGATTTTCTGTTCTTTTATAACAAGTAATTTGTTTAAATCCAGAATGAGGTTAGGATCTTCTCTCTAGCCCACCCACCGCCCCCCCCCTCCGGGGTGCTTCTGCGTTCTTTTTGGTCAAATACTATCTTGGATAATGAATATTCAGCTTTTAACAACAACATACTCAAATGTTGCCCTGGATGAAGCCATACAGCATTTGTTCTTTACTTTTTCGGCCATGCACATTATAGATGGTTGCCTTCACTTTTTTTTTGGCGCAAAAATACTGTGGGGGGAGATCCCCACACTGGATTTGAATTGAAAATTTAAAAGGGCCACAAAGAGTTTGCAAAACTGATTAACTAAAAACGTCAAGCCAGAAGCAAAAATGATGACCTCAGGTCAGCCTTGAACAGTTGAACCTAACCGACTGAGTACAACATTGCTTTTGAAATTCGCTAGCCAAAGCGCAAGCTTAGGATCTTCCTTGTGGAAAAACTTATCATTTTGCAGCTTACAAAGCTCCCAAGCATGTATGACTATGTCTATGAGTGCGGCTTCCATGAAGAAGGGCAGCCCCTGAATCTCTTTTCTTTCACAAACCTGTCTAGGAGTGGGATCGACACATCCCAATTGTAGTTGATCGTGGACAGGCATTGCAGCGCAAAAGGGCATGAGAAAAACAAGTACTCAATATTTTCTTCTACCCATTGTTGCACATAACACATAGTGTTCGTCCTGTATACTTAGATGCCTTCTTCTAAGCATATCTTTCGTATTTAGGCGATCCACCAGAACTAACCAGGCAAAGAATTTGATCCCCGGCGCTCTATTGTTTTCCAGACCAATTTATATATTGGGTTGCCTTCACTATTTAGCTTGCTCTAGTATTTTCCTGTCATTAGTCTGAAGTACCTTACTTTCATTTTCTGCATCATATATGTTCTCAGTGAGGGTTTGTTCTTTGCGGTGAAAGAAGTAAACTTATTTGATCAAGGGAGAAACGCGAAGCAATGTATCTTTCAGCTTGAGCAGGTTTGTTACGTTATATTGTTGTCTTGATTGTTGGAAACATAGAACACTTAAGAACAGATTGGGATTGGGATTGGAACTGCCAGAGGGCAGCTTGGCCCTTGGCCGCTTGTATTGAAATTGAAAAAATGCAGTAATATCTTACAATTGTTTAGAGAGGCCAGCCTTGCTCTTATAGGCAAGTGCTCAACCATCCCCCAAAGCATATTCTAACTTACACTATGCAGGGCTTTTGATTCCTTACTTGGTTACCAAGGTGCCTCATATGCTTGGCAACCAAGGTACCATTGCAGCTAGGACTAACTGCAGTAAAGTAAAGCAAAATCTGACCTCTTCTACCTTGTTTAATCTTTTCAGGAAATTGCACTTTTGAGCCAATTTGAGCATGAGAATATAGTACGGTACTTTGGAACAGACAAAGTAATTGCAGTTTATCATGTTGATATAGTATATTTTTGATGCACAGAAATTCATTGTTTGCTTTGTATCCGCTCTATGCATGCTTAGGCTATGACCATCCAATTGTGTGGTTGTATTGCAGGAAGATTCAAAACTATATGTCTTCGCTGAACTAGTGACCCAAGGATCCCTTGCAGCTTTGATTCAGAAGTATCGCCTGCGAGAAACTCAGGTCTCTACATATACAAGACAGATCCTTAACGGGTTGACTTACCTCCATAAAAGAACATTGTTCATAGGTGATGAAAGTAGTTGAACTTCTTATACTATAAATGCTGCCATTCGGTGTAACAAATGGGATTACTGGAAATAACAAGGTATAGGGTGGGCAATCATGTACCATTAGTTTTAATGAAAGCCGTCAAAGCAATGCCCAAAAACTGTGTTTTCTTCATTGATTTGAAAAGTATTGCAGAATTATATTAATAATCTGTAGCTTCAAATCTGATATTGCAGAGATATTAAATGTGCAAATATTATGGTACATGCCAATGGATCTGTGAAACTTGCAGATTTTGGACTCGCTAAGGAGGTTCGCTTTTGCAGTCTGCAAAACTTGCATGATTTCTTTGCTATATTTATACATCACCATTTTCACTGATACAATATTGTTTTATCAACTCCCTTTCAGGCTACCAAATTGAATGTGCTTAAATCATACAAAGGAACTATTTACTGGATGGCACCCGAGGTAACCATGATATACTCTAACTTGTGATTACAGTGTCCTTGCATATGCGTGTTCATCTTATGTTTTTCTTCAATAATTTGTCTAGAATAATCATCTTGAAGTAATAGACATGAAGTACTGAAATATACTTGGGAATGTTGGACAAGCATAGGTTTTGGGCCGGGTTTCGGATTTCATTAGCCTTGCCTACCATGGCAAGATTAGAGGATACATTTAGGGTAGCCTTCTTGGTCCTTAAGAAAGAAGCCAACATATTCTTAAGATGCTGAAGTAAGATGCTTATGCAAGGTAGAGTTAAGATGATGACATACGCATCAACTACTCCAAAGATAAGCATCCTAAGTAGATAACTATAAGACTTATGCTACCATTCTCCCCCTAAGTCTTGTGTGGCGCCTTTTGGGGAATTTGAGCCATCCCAATCCTGGCACGCATCTCCCGGATCTTGACTCGCTCAAGGGACTTGGTGAGGTAGTCCGCAAGCTGATCCTGGGTGTTGATGTAGCCGGCCTTGATGCTCCCATCATCCAAGCAGCTCCGGATGAAGTGGTGTTTGATGCGGATATCCTTGCTGCCCTCGTGGAAGACGGGGTTCTTTGCCAAGGCCAAGGCGGACTTGCTGTCCACCCTGAGCTCCACTACTTCAACGTCTCTGCCTAGAAGATCCCCAAATGAGCCAGTCAAAAAACTTGTGTCGAAGCGGTAGTAGTAGCGATGTACTCCGCCTCACAGCTGGACAGGGCCACCGCTTGCTGCTTGATCGACTGCTAGCTAACGAGGCACTTGCCGAGGAAGAAGATTGTCCCGGTGGTGCTCTTACTATTGTTGATGTCGCCGGGCGAGGCTGGCTGTCACTTGCCCGATGAAGTGCTCCACGTTGGGGCTCCTCGCCGAGGGCGCCACCTCGCGCCTGGGGAACCTTGTCCTGCTTACTTGGGCGGCGCTTGCAACTAGTGCTCAACGAACCTGACGAAGCCTCCACCTTCTTCCGTTCTCATTGGTGGGTGAGTCATAGCTCCTCGGTGAAGAGAAGCTTGGCATCGAAGGTGGCAGGCTCCGTGGTTGCACGGAGGTTAATGGCCTAGAGGCGCCCCGTCACGTCCTCGATCATGAACTCCTCGAACTCCATCAATGTCTCGATCGTGAGGGCAACCTACAAGTACTTCTCAGGGACGACATGGAGGATCTTTTTGATGGCCGTCTCCTGGTCGATGCTATCGTCGCCGTAGCATCATGGTGGTGAGGCAGAGAGCGAAGTCGTTGATGTCCTCACCCGGCTTGCAAGTCATGTTCTCCCACTCTTTGCGCAGCTTCTTTTGCATGGTTCTGCTAGATTGCTCACTGTCAACGCGTGCCGCGGCGATGGAGTCCTAGGGATCCTTGGCAGTGTGCTAGTCCACGATGGAGGACTGCATCTCCAGCGTAACTGAGGCAAGTATGCCCTCCAACTCCCACTGATCGCTGTCGTAGACGGCATTGTCATACTGGAGAACATCCCACATGTGTCGCGCCTACATCTCGACCTTCATCACCATGGTCCTCTTGGCGTAGTTGGTCTTGGGGAGCATTGGCCATCCGCTGTTGATGCCGGAATCCTTGACGATGGTGTGCACGACGGGTCTCAGCCACTCCCGTTCCCACTTCTCCGTGGAGATAGCAACCTCACCTGGACGGTGTTGGCAGGCCTCTGCGCTTGACGCACGAGCGCAGTGCGAGGCGGATGAGCACGCCGCTGCTCATGCCACGGCGGACTGACGTGAGGAGGAGGCGGTGGTATGGGCGCAAGTGGTTGCTCGGACGTCGGGGTTGGGATAGGCAAGGGGAAAGCACAAGCTCTGATACTATTTGTTGTACAAAAGCACATGTTTTGGTCTAGTTTTCGGATTTCATTAGCCTTGCCAACAACGGCAGGATTTGATGATACATATAGGGTAGCCTTCTTGGTCCTTAAGAAAGAAACCAACATATTCTAAGATGCTAAAGCAAGATAGATATAAGATGCTGACATAAGGTTCAACTACTCCTAAGATGAGCATCCTAAGTAGATAACTACAACACTTGTGCTGTGTCAGGGAACAATATACATCTTCACTACCTCAGTGGTGTCATTAGGATCTAACAGACATGTTGTTCAGTGTAATAAAGGTTCTTAATAGAGTAGTATTTGGGTTAATATTTCGGTGTAGCTAAGTGATGATTCATTGATTTTCATTTGGCATTGTTTCATGCAAATTTATGGTGCTGGTGGACAATGATTGTTATTTGATAGCATCATATACAATTTCTATGACACTGAGAAGTACTAAAATCTAAATCTTCAGGTTCTCAATCCAAAGAAGACATATGGACCTGCAGCTGACATATGGAGTGTTGGTTGCACCGTCCTGGAGATGTTGACACGCCGGATTCCCTATCCTACCGTGAAATGGGTGAGGGAGCATTTAGGATTAACTTCTGTAAATTTGAATTGCTGTTTGCAAATTATATTAATGTGCCTATGAGTACACAATCTTCTCAATTCTGGATAAATGCTTACACCCATTCATTGTTCTATTTGTTATGCAGCCACAAGTTTTATTCATGATCGCTGGCGGGGAAGGACCATCAATTCCAAGTGCTCTTTCAAACGATGCTCGTGATTTTATAAGCCAGTGTGTAAAACCCAATCCAGAAGACAGACCCGCAGCATCCGAACTGCTGGAGCATCCATTCCTTAACATGCCAATGAGATCACCCATATGAAGACATCTTCTCAAGCTCGAATTCATCTACACGTGGCATCAATTAATGAGCACAATATCAGAATGGCAAGTTGACCCATGGTTCTCCCTCCGGGAGTACATTTTGTTCCATGCACACGTTACAATTTACATGTCACTAGAAAATTGAAGTGCACTTTGTGATGCGTTACCAGACAAATTCATCTCTCAAGCACCATAAGGATAACCCACAGAACCAATAACAAACATTACAGGCTTGTAGCCAAATAAGAGTGATGCATCTATTTTTGTGTGCACGGATGAACTTGCCTTTTTTTTAGACCAAATACAGATTGGTTCTGCGAATTGGCTTGTAGTCCAATGATAGGACGGCAGTGGGACGCTACCCACCGGGCTTCAAATTCTGGTGCTGCGCACCTTTTTCTGGGATTTTTCCGCACTTTACGGCGTTATGCATTAAGTGGTAAGCGACGTTCCCGTCGACGACGAGACGCCAATGGTGACTTCGGAAATCTCTATATTTGTCGGGTACTCAGTCATTCGGAGGTGCTCGGGGTAGGGTTTGCGCACGTGTATTCATAAGCGTGAGTGTGTAATGTCGTGTTATGAAGCGTCTGCGTTGTACTGTGTAATTCTTAAAAAAATACAGATTGGTTCTGCTTTAGAGAAAGCATAAGGACTGGCTGGGAAGACCAGCTTACAAACAGAATTTTCTTTTAAACGTTCTCATGGCCTGGGTCAGATTTGCAAAAGCGACTACTGAAGGTTCATCAAACATTGACAGAGATACATCCTTCATAACCGGAACCCCTAGACCTCCTACACCACTAGTCTCAGTCTGGGTCGCTTTGCTTCAAATGTCTTGATAGCTTTTTCCGTTGTCTTCATATAGCCCAGTCTTTTTCCCTTTTTCCTGAGTAAAGTGCTCCATATCTGCATAAAAATTATGGATCGATGAATAACCACATTAGGCTCCGTTACGACTTTGTTGTTAAAGACATAATCATTAGGTATGAACCACCTGCCTTGGATCGCAGCACGCACCAATGCCGCAACCGGACTCAGATTCGGTGACATCGCCATGGCATGTCATAGCCAGCCATTCCTTCCATCTAAGCCATCTAAACCCAATCCGATGACTACTATCGCATCCCGCCCTAGACGCACTGTTCTCTTTCCGTTTTCTCCGTTTCTAGCCCGACGGCGCCGTTCAGCGGGACTTCCGGCCCCAATCCGCCGCCAAATCTCGATCTCCCGCGCCCGCGCTCCTCCACTCGAATTCAGGCCGCCGCCGCCAAATCCGAAGGCCCCACCACCGCACCACCGTGCCCCCTACCCCGTGGCTGGCCAGCCGTCTGCCGGGCTACCGCGGCGCCTGGCCGTCGCGCGTGGCGAGTAGCTGCAGCAGCAGCACCTGCACGCTGCCCCAGCCCGTGCGGCCGACGAGGAGGGCCTCAGCGCGGCACCTGCACGCTCCGCCGGCGAGGAGGACCTCAGCGCGGCCCCTGCATCTTCTACAGCCCCCTTCGCTACGTCAATGTCACTCGCCTGAGTGTTCTAGATTGTTTGTTACTCAGTATTTGCTCCTTTGGTAATGCACAAGTGACTAGTCTTTTTATTTATCAATAGAGTCTGTCCACAGATAAATAGTCTGGTTGAATTTTGCACAACCTGAATGTGAGAACTACGAGAGGAATTTTTAACATTGCTAGCAACAGACCTAATATGGGGAGAAACTTATTTCCCACATGCATTTCGCAACTATTGCTAGAATACAAGTTTATATGATGTATTATGCATATAACATATAGGTACTATGCTAGAAATGACGTTGACCCAAATGTGCAGCTAGTGACGAAGCCTGAAAAAATTTTAGGCGGGGCTGAAACAAAGGAGATGTTAATTTGCATGAAGATTTAATGGTGATTTTTTATTTTTCTATAGTAATTAACCTTGATTACCGGATTTTAGGAGGGGCTTGAGCCCCACCTGCCCCACTGCTGGCTCCGTCCATGTGTGCAGCAAATTGAGGATTTTAGTGCTGCACAACTCAAGAAGAAGGAGGTTCAGTCAAACAAGTCAAAAAGAACTAAAACTTGGATTGATAAGCTATGCAAGGGAAGCGCAAGAATCCTATATCTGGAAAACCAACAAAAAAAAGGAGTAAAGGTATAATATATGATCTACTTATGTGCATGACTGCATGTTACTGTAAAAATTACTTAACTAATGAATTGATCTTTTTATTGGCAGCAACAAAAGAAAAATGATGGTTCACAGCCACACGTAGAAGTGAAGAATGATGGCAGCCACAAAGAAATAAATGTTGACGTTGAACAATACAACATCATTAGCAATTTTACCTAGCTTGTGGCAGCACCAAATTATGATGATAATATTCTCTGTGATCAAGATCTGTTCTAGTATTTGCAAGATGGTTAGATGGCTTTTGGAAATGGTGGTTTGATGCATTTTGCTTTTTGGACAGGATGGTTTGGCAGCATTAACTATAGTATTTAGTATAGCAGATCGAGTTAACTATAGTATTTTCTGGCCAAATTGTACAAATGAATATGGCCTACACTTAGAATAGTTGTTCTCTATGCTCCAAGGACTTGTTTCAGTGACATGTATGATCCAAGTTGTTATATATGACTGTTTTTAAGTTCAGTATTGTCTGAATGCTCCAAGTTGTTATATGTGTTGCAATTTTTCATCTCTACATCCACCAAATAAGGGGACATGCTGTTACTTTTTTTTTTTTTGAAAAATAGCATCACATAAGTTACTGATCCATTCATTCATAATCGGAAGTCAATTTCATTACAACATACATGAGTCATACAACCAAATCAATATACAGAGACATGCTGCCAAATTTTTTAGAAAATAACATCACAAAAGTAACTGATTCATTCATTCAATCAATCAAATTGCAGTTTACATATGAGTTATACAACTCTCACAATTTGCCAACTCTCAGTTTGCCCAAGTGAAATATTTGCCAATTCTCACAATTCCAGTTTACAGAATGGGAGCACAACAGGACTGGCTGGGTGTGTTTAGATCCCAGATTTTTCCCCAAATTTCACTATGCAAAAAGAAGATTCCCCATCACATCAAAATGCCGGCATATGTATTGAGTACGAAATGTAGGTAAAAAAATAAACTAATTACACAGTTTAGATGTACATTGCGAGATTTCGATTCTTTTAAGTCTAGTTATGCCATGGTAGGATAATATTTACCACTAACAAACGAAACGCGTGCTAGCGATTGTGCGATGTGACATACATGTCCCATCCGTCCAAAATTTTGCCCAAACTTTTTTGGGATCTAAACACACCCCTACTTCCAATTCTATTTCCAATTTGGAGTCTTCTTCGCACATCACCACTGCAGATAACCACGCATGTAGGTCACAGAAGAAAAATGAGGGGCGACAGGGCGTGCGCAAATCACCACGACTCTGCACTGCCTCGGCGGCCTGCAGCCGCCATCGCTGCGAGGGCAGGCCCGGTGTCCGGCCGCTGATCGCTCCAACAGGGCCACCGCGGCCATCTCGGATCGGGCGGCCCGGCGGGCGGCGTCCCCCGCGGGAGTCCCGCGGCGACGGTCGCGTGTCGCGGAGTCCACGGCGGCGGCCCCGCGGAGCCTCAACGCCGACGGCCGTGGACGGACTCCCACGGTGGCGGCTCCCTTCCGAAGCGCCGGCACCAGCGCCTCCCAAGCAGCGGCGGCGGCGGCGGCTTTGTGTTGGATTCGCGGCGGCTTCCTTCCGGCGGCAGCGCTCGAGCACTAAACGGAGATGCGGGGTGAAAACGGAGGCCTGCAGGTGGGCTGGCGCAGGACCCTTGATTTATTTTCAATGCACCAGATCGCTCCAATGTCCCACGGTGCCATGCCATACACTGAATCTGAGTCCGCCGCAACCATCTTGAATGGCGCCTTCCTCCCCTCCTCGCCGGACGGACATGGGGCAGGACCCTACCGCGGGCTACTCGGTGGCATCATCGTGATTGACCACTGCGTCCTGCTCACGGCCGCTTGTCAGCATCGGCTGGTCCTTCATGATGCTCGCCGTGGACATTATTGCTCCCTTTTTATATAAAAAAATGTAGCGTATATTTTGTTTTTTAAACTTTTTTGGTATAAATATTCTAGTCTTAAGTTAAACTTAAAGAGCTTTTTATAACACGCTTGGAATTAATATGGGCCCTCCATTTGGTCTGATCAATGGTCAAAAGGTAGAGGAACCAAATAGGAACAAACAAGTGACAGGTAGGAACTATGGCATAGGAACTGAATTATAATAAATATTGAAGGATATAATGATCTTTTTTTTTTTAATTTAATGAGGAGCAGCTTCTCCTTAGAAACAAATACTTTGTGAATCAAATTATGAGCGCTGAGCCAGCTTCTGAGAGGTCAAATAAAAAAAAAAAAAAGCCCCGCTCCGTCGCTCCTTCATCCGATTCGGCGCGCCGCCGTCACAGGAAAACGCCGCCACACTTCACCGCCCGCCCGTGCTCGTCCCGCCCCACGCCGCCATCCCATCCCCAACCCCCCTCGCCGCCGCCCCCATGCCGCCCTCCCCCCGCCCGGCGCCGGCGGGCTGCGCGCGGCGGCCGCCTTCGTTCTGCTGGCGCTGCGGCGTCGCGGCGTCGGCTACTGGCGCCTCATTCCTGCTGGCCGGTGGTTTCGTCGTTCGGTCCCCCAACTCGGGCGCCGTCGGGTGCCGTCCGATGGCGAGTCGTGGGCGTCGGGATGTTCTACGGCAGCGGCCTGTTAGGTTGATCTCCCGATCCCAAAAGGCCCAACGGCCATGGGCCTTGATCAACGCCTGATCGGGGGCGTCCAGCCCGTTACATGGCTGGTGGGCCCCTGCTGCGCTGCATTATATAAAAAGGGGGTGGGGGCCACGGCTTTCAGTACGGGTTCAATTGAGCCGCCACTCTCCACCCCTACAACCTAATCCGATCTCGAGGGAGAACGCAGGAGCAGCGGGAAGCGCCACCGGTGTTCCCCTTCGTCAACACGCGTCGTCCGTGGCCACTTCTCCTCGCCGTCGTCGATATCGCCATGACGGGAGACGACTCTTCTTCCTCCTCGCCCCGCAAAGGTATATCTTATTCTCATTCCCCAACATCAAGATTATGTCCATCCAGAAAAGATTCCTAGTACCCTACTGTTATCTATGTCCAGGACGATCCTATAGAAACAACACAGCCCACTCGCGCTCCGTCCCATCGAGCTGGTGAGTGGTGGCGTGCGGCGTTCTTAGCTTAAAACACCTCTCGTCTCGTGCGAGCGTTCGTCGTGGGTAGGTTGAAGCTTCCCTTGCTTTTCATATGCATGTCCTCGCTGGTTTGCCGGCATTGGCGGCGGCGCACGGTGCGGCGAAGGGGATGACCCTGTAGCGGGGTCCCTGACGGGCGGGACCGGCTTGGCAGTGGTGCTGGCGTGAGCCTGCATAGCAGCGAGTAGAGGAGGGGTGAGGTGTTGCTGCTGCCTCAGGCGCTTGCTGGACCTGGACGAGCGAGGGAAGGGAGCCGCGGGAGAGAGAGCTGCGTGCTGGGCCAGGTAAAGGAGAGGATGAGAGATTTTTCTTTCATTTTTTTTTGCAAATTCATTTGGAAGTCAAATCCAAAACTGATGTTGAAATCCTACTGTGAGCGAGCTTGAAAGCCTTGAATGCCCCCGGACATGGAACTTGGGGGGTGGGTGGTGATTGGTGACTCTACTTCAGTATGGGCGAGAGGGGCGGTCCTTCTCTTCCCGTGAAGCTAGTCGCTAAGGTACTTTGCGCCACCGGCGGCAGACGTCAGCTGCTCACCGACGACAAACGCCCAACAGGTGTGTCCTTTATTGGATCGCGCCTGCAGTTCTGTGTATAGCTAATTGGTGCTTGTTTTATCAGTTTAGTTTACTAAATGCTCCAGTTCAGAGGAGCACCTAAACCAAGTTTATGTGTTGTGTTAATCAGTGTTCTGATGTGAATCCCCTGTGACTTGTAAACTGTAATCATGTAGTGACTTTTGCTTGAGCATTCATTTGATCTGATTTCATTCCAGCACCAGGCACGACAGCTGTAATCTTATAAAAATATTCACTCCTGCTCTATAAAGGCGACCCAAGTGATCAGTGAAGGAGCATTCAGACGAAGAGAGGCAAGAGCATAGAACGAGACGACATGGCATGGTATTGACTTGGCTCATCTCTCATCGACAGCAAACTTCACAAGTGCCAGAGGTGAGCCGAACCAATATCACTTCATGTCATCTAGCGTTCTGCAACTGAAAAACTACGATGTTTTTCTTGGCACAATCTTTTGTTTCCTGTGCTGCCTTCTTGCTTAGCTTGATTTCAGAAATTCAGTTTATGGCACCCATTTTTCTCCCTTCGTTGATTCTAGTGTGTGTGCATTATATACATAGTATATATCCTTTGACTTTCATAGATATTATGCCTGGGGTTTATACAAGAAAAGACAAATAGGTACGGAACTATCATTTGGGCAGGAGTTCATATAGTAGATAAACAACATCAGTATAGACAGGAGATATTGGCACTGAGACTTTTGAAGGAGCACAGGTTTGCTTTCTAGCATACATCAGTTCTCATTCTCTTGCTCTAGATACAGAAAATCTGCCATTTAATACACATCAGGTTATTTCAAATTAGGTGCAGGAACCGGAAAAAAAATTTCAACGGGTTCCTCCCAAAGCACCGTAAAAATCTCAAACTTAAATAGATTTTTTAACAACAAAAAAAACATATTACAGATCGTATGTGTCATATAAATTTCGCACTTACCATTGCCAAAAACAGTTCATAATTGCAATGGTTTTGTCCTCGGATGTATGGTCCAAAGTCAAATTTGTCAATCTGACCCTTTTTTTTTTTTTTTGCTATTTTCTCTCTACGATTATTTCACACCTGGGCTGCAGGCCCATTTACGTGTAGGAGGCCCATTTCTGTGTCTCCATTATTCGAAGGCTGGAAATGCTAAAAAAAAAAAAAGTAACCGAAGGCTTGATGCATGATTATGTCAGGCCTCCTCCCCGCTAGGCAGCTGAGGCCGTGCCGCCGCTTTGCCTTCTGAGGCCAACGACGGACGGAGCACGAGGGAGAGAGAGAACGAGAAACTGCAGGTTGACGAAATGAACTCGTGACTATGCGTTGCGCGGTGAGGGATCCCGCGAAGTGATAAGGTTCTGGTGGCCCCCACCAACAACCACGTGAAGAGAGCTGCGAAGTGATAAGCTTCAGATGCCCCCACCAACTAGAAACTAGGGAGTGAAGATATTTTTTTGGAAGAGTGAACATGCTGGTGTCAATAGATTTTCACCGGGCCTTCTCCTATTTCCCGTGCCGGACCATGCCGGATTGTGCTTGGGCCAGGCCAAATCCTCGTGTTTTGGGCCAGGCCATTGAGCCGCGGGCCGCATGGAAATAATGGAAGAGAGAAAATAGCAAAAAAAAAAAAAAAAGGTCACATCGACAAATTTGTGCCTCCCAGAGCAGCGCCGCGGCCGTTCGAAATTGCGCCACTCGACCCCAGCGCTGCCGCCGTCCGATGTAGAAGGGCCGTGCCGCCGTCAGATGTGGAGAGGTCTCGCCGCTATCGGTCGTGGAGAGGCCGCGCCACTAGACCCCAGCGCCAACGCCGCAGTCCGACGTGGGGAGGCCACGCCGCCGCCGTCTGATGTGTAGAGGCCACGCCGTCGTCTAATGTGTCGCCGCTGTCCGTTGTGGATAGGCCGTGCCGCTCGACCCCAGCGCCAACGCCGCCGTCCAACGTGCGGACACCGCACCCCGCCACCGTTTGACGCTGTTACTGGTACGCCGTCTCCTTCTCTCCTTGACTTGATCCGGTTCATTTTGGTACGAACGTGCCGCGTTCCGTGAACTCCGCGTTTTGGGCATGACTGTACGAGGACTTGATGGCCCCGGGAAACGGGTCGTCGCCGGCACGCGAGACCGCTGTGCACTCCTCTCGGTGGGCGTGTACCAGTGATACCACATGGCCCCATCGATCGTCTCGCGCAAATCGGCAAGCAAGCCCCTTCCCACCGTCACACCGTGAGTCAGTCGACCAGAGTCAAAAACAAATCCAAAGAAAGAGAGAGAGAGAGCAGGTCGACCCTATGACACTGACACCTCATCAGCTAACTAATGAGCCAAAAAACAACCAAACCACCAACCCTTCTCTTCCCGGGCTCTAGTCAACGATCCACCAGTCAATGAGCCAAACGCCCCCAAATAAAACGCTTTCTTCTAGCATCAACTCTCCCAGCCAGAACGTAGCGAAGGAGGATGATCCAAAACTTTGTAGAAACAGCAGCTCTGGCCTAAGTCTTTTTTCCTGGTATGTGCTCCGGGTCCGTGCTTGCTGGTCAGATTTTTCTCCTTAATTTGGTTTTTTCTCAAACTTTTCCAAAATTTCTTCCGTTCACTATATATATACACGCATGTATTATCCGTCATGATTGGTTTCTCCATGAACAAGCCTAGGAATTGTTTGGTTTTGTCATAATTTGGGCATACGTTTGTTTGGTTTTTTGTCAGTTCTGTTCTTTTGATTTCTTCCATATCTCCTTCTCATCCCAGCATGGTTCCTGAGCTCCAGCTATTCAAATTGGATGCTAGTATATGGCGAGGATAGTATGTGCTGAACCATATTTGTCTGTCTTGACGTTGCCCATGGCTAAATCAGGCGTACACACTGTAGTGAAAGCAAATTTAAAAAAAATTACAGCAAAGCACTAGTACACATACGACATGTACTCCCGGTTCATTCACGGGGCTTTACTCCCGGTTGTAGAACCGAAGTACAGGTTGGGGAGCAAAGTTAAATGAACTGGGAGTAAAGATAGGACCTTTACTTCCGGTTGGGGATACGAGAACCGTTCCTTTGTTGTTCTTTTTGTGTGGGGTGTCACTTTTTGACTATATTGAAATATCTACACTAGAATTGTATAATTTCGCCATTCTGACTTGCCTTATTTATAATGGAGGTTTTTCTACAGTAATGTACGCTTACTACGTAATCTGCCCACCAGGCTTAGCAATACAATTGACTGTGCCCGAGAGAGAGTAATCTCCACAAGGGGCATCACCATCATTTATTAGACGGTAGATCCTATTGATCCAACCATCGTTATCGTCACTGCCAAGCAACAAATCAGCCCTCTCACTTCCCTGTCTTGGTAGGTTCACTAGTAACGAAATGATTTTTTATGTGACAACTTTGGAAAATCTTTTCCGTGGCGGGCACTCTTTTTTTGTCTCACGGTTAATATCCCACTACCCTCGTCTAGATTTATTTTCCATGACGGGCACTTTTTTTGCCACCACGGAAAATCGATTTTCCGTGGCGGAATGCGTTAAAATGCCCGTCGCGGTTAATAGATATTTTCCGTGGCGGGCGGCGTGGATGCCGCCACTCAAAATCGATTTTACGTGACCGGGCATTTTATTGGAGCCGTCACGAAAAATTGTGGCCCGAACAAAGGAAGCCCATTTCAGTTATCTTACCGGGCTTATATAAATTAGCAAGTTAGGGTTAGAGAGACCTCACTCCCGGCCTCCCTCCCTCACCAAGGCACCTCCCTGCGTAATGCGCCCGCGCGGTGCGGCCTCCCTCCTCCCCTTCCGGCGGCACGAGGCGGCCTCGCAAGCGCGCTAGCACGGCCTTCCTCGCGTCCGTTCCGCGGTGGGGCGGCCAAAGGGACACCGGCGGCGGCGCCGCTCCAGGCGACCGGGGCGGAGGCGGATCGGGCGGATCGGCATCGAGCGGCGGATCCGTGGCAGATCGGCATCCAGGCGGCCACGGCGGCAGCTGTTCCGCGGCGGATCGACATCAGGCGTCCACTGGCGGCGGATCCGCGGCGGATCGACATCGAGCGCCCCATCTCCATCGGTGCGGGTCCCTCTTCTCCGGCGGATCGGGCGGTCTCCATCTCCAATCCAGGTGGCCACCGACGGTGGCTCGAGCTACTCCCGACCGTGGTAGCGAGATCGCCCAAAGCGGTGGGATCGACGGTGGCCCGGGTGCAGCGGCGAGGTGGATCGATGGCGAGCAGTGCGCTCTAGATGGGCTCGGCCCGGGCCCATGGATGGGCTTGGCGCCCTATCTAAGGTTTCTTGCTTTTATTTTTCGAACCATTTACCGTGGCGGGCGTCCTAATGTGCCCGCCACGGATAATCCATTTACCGTGGACAGGCACCGTGAGCCGCCACGCAATGACGAGCTACAAAGTGCGTCACGCAAAAATCTAAAGTGCCCGCTACTTAAAAAAGATTTTGGGTACTAGTGGTTACCACAGTTCGGGATGTTGGTCGCCGTCATTGGAACGTCGGGCTGCCACCATGGTGGCTAGTGTAGGATGTCTAGACGCCTAGAGGGGGTGAATAGGTGTGACCTATTAAAACTCCCTGCAAAAACTCAAATTGAGCAGATATAAGAATGGACCGCAACATTTGCTCCTCTCCCCGGCGCGGCAGACCGCCAAGCGTCAGTTTATAATGAATCGACATAGAGCAAACTTGAGTTGGAACACTCAAACACGTAGTATTCCACTCCTCCCCGCAGAGGACAGCTGACCACATATACAGAACTGAAAGAAATTGAACAAAGAACAACAAGAACACTAGGGTTGAAACCCTAATTCAGAAATATAAACTGTAGAAATGTAAAACAGCACGCGAGACAAGTGATTTATCCCGTCGCTCAACGTCAACACCTAGGCTGGCCTACTCCACGCTGTTGAGGTTGCCACACAAGGCTTAGCTCACCACAAAGGTTTGCTTTTTCCCTCGTTCACAAGCCTAGGGACCAAACCCTAGAGATGTGGGGTGAATTTCTTGATTTAGAACGAGGTTACAAACCTCCAAGGCTGCCACATAAGTTGGCAAGCTCAAGGGCGACGTCTAGGCGGCTAGGAGCAAGCTCCAAGAGTAAAAGAACCCCATGGTGCTGGCTAAAACGTGAACCAAATGCTCTTTCAAGGTGGGGAAGTTGTAGATCCGGTGTCCAATCGAAGTTTGCTACCCTCTCTCTCAAGATTTGATGGTGGAAATCGAAACCTAGGTTGGGGAGTGGAGGAGCAACAATGGAGGAGAGAGAGAGAAAGAGCTCTGTTTTGTTCTTCCACGAAATTGAACGTTGGGGAAGAAGTGGTAACTGTTGGGGAGGGGCAGAAAGGGTATTTATACCCCTTGGGCCCAACGGTCAAATTGAGTGCGCGGCAGTCTTTGCTCTCAACCCGGAATCGATATTCAAGTTTTCTTTGGCTGTATTGGGTAGCAGGTGTGATGTAACTTAGATTGGTTTGAGCATTTGATTCGACACTTGACCAGTTGCCTTCGGATTATCCCTCTTAATAGTACGACTTTTCCTAAACTTAATATTTAAAATAGAAAATAATTAGGCCTTCATGAGTTGAGGGTGCCTTCAAAGTATAATGAGGGGTCCTCCAACCTGTATATCATCCACCTTTCTAATTTCCTGCATATCATCTTTACAAATCTCATTAGTTCCCTAATTAGGTGGTCATCAATGCCAAAACCCACATAGAGCTTGACTGCACTTACAACTAGCCATCTCATCGTCGCAACATATCGACATCTAACCACTGCTTTGCCCCCGAACCTGTTGGCCATAACCACCACCATATATATGATCTATTGTTATCTTTTTTTTATCATTGATGAGGGTTGAATCGTCCACTACCTATCGATCTCGCATGTATCTATGCGGACATTTGCATCGACTACGTTGGCCTCTCCCTCCTCGACCATGTGGCTAGGTTGGGCTATAGCTATGCAACGGGCCGGCCCAGCCTAGCACGGGCCCATGCCAGAAAACGGCACGATAGGGCACGACACGACGGGGCCCGCTACCAGACCGTGCCGCCCCAAGCCATAGGACCTGGCCCACAAACCCGCATCATCGTGGCCCCGTGGGAGAGCCGCCACCGTGTCAAAAAAGAGTGCCACCGTCGGGGTTGTAGAGGAGTCGAGGAGACCGTCGGCGTGCCGTAGAGGTAGTGCTCGACCCTCGATGCTTCGAGGTGGCTGCGCAAGGGAAGGGAGCATCAGAGTAGTGGTGTCAGCCGTTGGGCATCCACGAGAGAAAGAGCGTCGCCGCCTGTGGTTGGCAGTGTGAGAAGAGAAGGTTAGCATAGAGGGTCGCCAGGCATGCAAAGGCAAGAAGGGAAGGGAGCGGGGGAGCGGCGGTCTTGGCGGGACTCGGGAGGAGCGCTGCCGGTGCACGCGTGGGAGGACCGAAGGAGAGCAGCGGTGCACATGGGGAGATGGGAGAAGCGATGAAGCTTAACTGAGACTGGAGTCATTGGGATGAACAGACGCATAGGGAGTGTTTGGTTGGATGGCTAGCCTTGGCCAGAGCTCCCTGGAGCCAATTTTAAGCTGTTTGGTTGCCTGAACAAGGGCCGAGGCCTGGCTCCATGGAGCCATCCATACATGCTTAGCCAGGCCAGGAAAAATCGAGTTGGGGGTTCGTTGTTTTGGAGCCTGGCTTGTGCTAGCCTCTTGTACTCGTGCGCGTTACCTCCGCGGGCGCGGGTGATCCTCACCTCCTCGCACGCGACGCCACCCTCCTCTCCTAGCACCGCCTCCGCCACTACGACCCTCCGTGACTCGCCATCCTCCCCTCCCCCTGCTCTCCATCCCTGGGCGGCAGAGAGAGGGAGAGGGAGGACAGATGTTCCGGTAGCGAGCAGGACTTCGGCTCATTGGCGGAGGACTGCTCCTCGGCGGCGGCGGCCCGGGGCGCTAGATCCGACGCCGCCGACGACGCCCAGGCCGCTGCGCAAGCCCATCGAGGTGCTCCTCCACGGTGGTGGAGCGGGGAGGTTCCTAGACACAAGCCGGCTTGGGGCCGTGCCGGCTGTTCTTGGATGTGGCGAAGCGGCAAAGACCGGCTTGGTCGCCATGACGTGAGCCAACGCTACTGCAATAGGTGAGGATGCTAGTGGGCCGCCCTTGGTGCTGCTGATGCTATTCGGGGCATTCATGCTGGTGCATGGTGGGCCAACGGCTAGAGCATGAGTCCTTCATCCC
Organism: Hyparrhenia diplandra; assembly: GCA_015847255.1. Taxonomy (NCBI): domain Eukaryota; kingdom Viridiplantae; phylum Streptophyta; class Magnoliopsida; order Poales; family Poaceae; genus Hyparrhenia; species Hyparrhenia diplandra. The sequence continues at coordinate 41,068 of JADLZK010007786.1, read as the reverse complement.
CATTCTCAAGCCCAAGCTCGTGGATATGCTGCTTCTTGGTTTGGCTTGCATTGGTCAACGAGCTGGCATGCTTCTTCTTTGGTTTGGATATATCACTACCGCCGCCGGATGTGTTGCTTCTGTGTGCCCATAGTCGTACTCGCTTTGCTACTCGTATGCTGCTGCTGTTGCTCGCGGCGGTGCCCCTTCGCCATGCGCACAAAATGTGTTTGACGAAAATACTCAAACGAGGTAAACTTACCCAATCACACAAGAGGTGACTACATCAAAATATACCAGACAACCAAACATGTTCTTGAGTTAGCCAGGCTAAGTGGAGACAACCAAACAACTTGAGGTTGGCTTGATAGGGGCAGACTAAGGTTGGCCTGGCTACGTTTTGCTAGCTAGGCTCATCTAGAAAACGAACCAAACACACCCATATATACTCTACACTATGATACTGGGCTTTACCGAGCCTTTGGCGAATTACTGAGCCATGCCATGCCGCCCGGTGGGCCGAGGTGGCGGCCTAGGCACGCGACACGGGTGGGCTTCGGCCGCTGCCCGAAACAAATAGGCATGAGCCATGCCGTGTTTGGCCGGGGGCGATTTCCTATGCTTTTGGGCTGCCACCGGACTCGGAACAAATACTTCGGATATAGGTTGTGAAGACGATGCCAAAGAGATGCTTTCCCAAGTTGTTGCTCAATCGTCCAATCGCATGCCTTCATCTCCATTTCATAATTGCTACCACGAATCGATGCTTTGTCGACATCTTCCATTGTCATTTTGCTTCATTTGTAGTCCGATTTGCTGATTGTGTACAACCCACTTCGGTTTTCGTGAGGTTCGCCAGTCGAGTATTATGTGCATCTTCTCAAAGCAACAAGGTTGCTACCGTGTCTCCTTGGACCACAACACCACTACCCGTATACATCATCGTCGTTGCATCTACATTGTTGTCTCCTATGCGTTGACGAGATCTGTGCTTCACAATTTCTATGCACCATATGTCAACATCTGGTGTATGTCATGCTGATCGAGCCCTCATCGCCGGCATTGAGCACTACCACCACTTCCATACCTTGCATCATGACTGCTTGTCTTCGAGCAAGATTAGATGCTTCATGTGTGAACCGCTTGCCTTTGGATAAAAGCATCCGTTCTCACACTACTTATTCTTTGTCAATACAACCTCGTTACCAGGCGTCGTATCCTTCCCCGCCTACTTCGTTTACTCTAAAACAATGGGCTTCAACAACACCTTCTATCTTTGCCGTTCTGCACACCACAACCATTGTCGAGGCTCTCCATGCTGCTTCGTTAGAGATTATTGGTGTATGGTTGGGGCTTCTATCTAGTACATCTAGTATTGGCTACACTGGTATGTGCCTTATTCCTCAATATATTCCTAAGCATGGCCACCTTAGCGCATGCTTTGTCCATCGACTTTGCATCGCCACTCTCATTCTCGTGCTATTTGCCTCGATGGAATAGCTATTTCCATCTATATTCTCAAAGGCCCCGATTACTTTGACCTCGACATCACCTTCTTCCATGATGACTGCCCCCGAAGTGTCTCTATTGTCACCATGGTGCCTCTTGCACACCCGGATCATACACAATCGTCTCAACCTAGCTTGGCAAAAAGTGCTTCAACACTATTTAGCATGACACATTCTCGACCACGGCTACTCACCATCACAGTTGGGCACTTGGCTACCTTGAGATTGACACAAGAGCCACTGTTTTGCGTGAGCAAACCTCTTGTCGGCTTTCGCTTTAGCCATAGCATCCATGATGCAATCAACCATTATGATCGTGTTCAGTTTCTTCTCGATCTGGTTTCACTGTCAATGCCGTTACTGCTATGATTGTTGACATATGTTAAAAGAGTATATTGGGGTATCTTTAGATATGGTAGATTAGGATTGCTTAACCATGGTTCGCCTAAACACTGTACTTCTATGTAATTTGCCCATGAGGCTCAATAATACAATCGATTGATCCACAAATCCTATTTTTTCCTACCAATAGAGATAAATTCCTTTTCTAGATAATTGAAGAATATTTGGCTTAATTCAACCCCGCAATGTTTGACCCGGGAGCGGAGGGGCGAGATGGAGGTGGAGGTGTGAAGGGGGACCGGGTCGGTCAGGGGGACAGGCGATAAAGCGTGGAGCGCGTGGGCGTACCGGGCTGTTGGGAACATGTCCCGCCGCAGCGGAGCCCGACTAGAGCGCGTCGTGGGGCCCATACCTAGGCTTGCGTGCCGCATCTCCCATCCATGGCTCCATCATCCCTCCTGCCTGCAATTTGTCGTGCCGTGCATCTGCCGCACCGCACACTTTGCACGAGAGATGAGAGAGAGCACGGTGGGATGGATAATGACGTCTCCGTCTTCGCTGCGCTCTGTGCCGGACGGACGAAGGTCATCGTCGGCGTCGACACAGCGACTAAGCTCATCCATGGTCACCATCCATGGAGGCACGACCTGACCACGTACGAGGCCCCCGCGTTGCCCTCCCTAGGGCAACTCGGGCGGCGATCCATGCCGCCGCCACCTCGGCTCCTCCCGCTCGCCCTCTGCCTGGCTGCCGCCGAGCTTTGCAAAGTCGAAACAACCCTGCCTAGCAGTGATGATGGTGGCGGCAGGGTGGCCTCACCCTCACCTTCCTCGATCCCACAACCCTCCCTCCACCCCTTTCTTCCCAGAGACGATCCAAGCGCCCCGCCTCGAAGGTCGCATCGATCCCCTCGATCCGGTCACCACTAACCCGGGGAGATGCTCCGCGGATCCGGCTGCGCTTGTGCCGTGCGGTGCGATCTGAATCCGCCGGCCTGGCAGCGTCGTCGCCCACGCGCCAAATAGTCGGTCGTGGCCCCGTCGTCGACCGGGCTGCCGCGCCCGGGCCCCCGCGTCGATGTCCCCGCTAGGCCCGGTGGTGGTGGAGGCGGATCCGGTCGCTAGCGATGCGTCGCCCGCGCGCCAAATGTCGGCCGTGGCCCCGTCGTCGTCATCACTAGCCGCCATTCTCATCGCGTCCGGCGTCCCCTGCAGCGGCGATTCGGTGCCAATTGCGGTGGTCGAGGATCGGATTGTACGGCTGTTTCATCATCTCGTGGAAGCTCGTCGCACAACTTTTGCAACCCGTGTTCGGATCTTGATGACATGGTCGCAGCGGGTTGCTGACCTCATGGCGGCAGATGGATCGCTACCCCGATCCCTCACATGTTTTTGGCGGTTGGAGCTACCGGGTGAAAACCAATTCCATCTTACGGTGGGTGACAACAATGACGCCTTTTGGGGCCATTCACTTCCATGGAAGTGTTGTCTTGGTGCTCCTCTCGCCCGGACGCCCGGTGATAACCTTATCCTGTCATCATGGATGGACGTCGGTGGCGCCATCGGCGTCGCATACTCTCCGGAGCGCCGTCTTGGAGATCCTTGTGAAGGTCGTGGGTTTTGTCTTCGGTTTTGCAAATCTTCCGTATATTTGGAGGGCTTGCTGTCGCTAGATTTGTGTTAGAGGCGACCTTAATTTAGTACCAATTTTGTGTACTAAATTAAGTTATCTCTTTTCTTTTAGTTTTTACTTTTTGTAATAAGGTTGGTTGTGTATGTATCGGTTTCAGCGGATACATAGAGGCCGGAATGTAATTCCATTATCTAAAAAAAATGAAGAATCAGACCAAAATTATTATAGGACACAAATGCTTAAGTATTAATAGACTCATAAGCCAAATGAACTTTGTTTGTAATCCTAATTAAATACATAACGTCACTTATGGGAGGCGTAGAAGAACATTGGTGTTAACTCCAATGTGCGAAAAGCAAATACGATGTGTTGTTTCTTGCCATCACAATGCTACAATTGACTCTAAAGATAGAGCCTTTAAGTTCCTTTGAGTCAGACCAGCACAACGCTTTTAGGTTTACAATTGTTTTTTTGTCAGCCAATTAGACCAACAGAAGGTTACTGCCCCTATTAGTAAAAACAATCAATTTTGTTTTTCTCCCTCTTAAGACCAATTTTCGAAATGGTTCACAACACTAAAAAGATATAATTCCTTAGACTGAAAAACTCTTTATTTGTGCAAATCGTATCTAATGGCGAACGCATAAATTGTCTTGAGTTTTTATATGTACATTGACACATGTTTTTTTCCTTCTGTTATACAGTTATCTTGCTGGTGGAAATCATTTTTTTACAAGTTATAACAACATGAGTTACCAAAGGAACTATCTATGCACCAGCACGTGGTTAGCCAAAATGTTTGCCTTTATGTTTCTGTAGTCAGAATATTGTTTAGTGGGGAAAAAATGGAGGGTGGCTCTACTAGCACTTGTGCATATGATGAACTGGAGATCATAATACTCAATGGAAGTTCAGGACCATGCAGTATACCACTAGAATATTTGAGGTGGATAACAAATAACTTCTCTGATGAGCGATTACTTGGTGAAGGTGGTTTTGGTAAGGTGTACAAGGTATGATTAAACTCTACCTTTTTGTCCGCTTGAATTTAATATATATATAACATTAACCGTACTTACCACATATGCAATAGTAAGAGATCTTTGAGTTTTGTCTTGGTTACCATAGAGCTAAAATAATATTTTTCATCTTATTTGTAACTGGCTAGATACTTTGAGGCCACCTTTTGTTTCTAGTTTCCAATATATTTCCAGTAAGTAGAGGTTCTGGCTCCTCCCGATTCGTCAAAAGAAAAAAATAGTAACAAATCTTAAACAGGGGAGTGCTTCAAAATGGAAAAATGGTTGCCGTGAAGAGGCTTGACCGGCTGTTAATAAAGCCTGGAGTTCAGGAGAGGCAATTTGAGAATGAGGTTTATCATCTTATGAGGCTTAAGCACCCCAGTATAGTATGATTTCTAGGTTATTGTTATGAAACAAGGAATGAATGTGTGGAGCACGATGGAAAATACATTTTTGCTGAGATGCAACAAAAGTTGATCTGCTTGGAGTACCTGCCAAATGGAAGCCTAGATGGGCATCTTTCAGGTATGACTACTATAGCTTTCTTTAACTTCCAATTGATGTTCGATCTCATATAATCTGGAGTGTACGTAAACTTATGATAGATGCGGAGATTGGTCATTTGGTCTAATTAAAATTGATACAAAACACTCAATATATATTTGTGTATATATTCTGTTTATTGTCTTGAGCATTTGAACATCAATAATTGAATTTTCATAAGCCATAATTGTAGGGAAAATAACTTGGATGGAAATTGCTTGCATTAACATCACTGTAGGAGTGTTGGTGTCTATACAAACTCTATCCTCCATTACTTAGGTCACCACAAATTTTCATTTGTTACTCTTTCACTATTTCTATAGAAAACTTCTTAATTAGGTTTTACTAGCCCATCAACTTACAATGCTCCTACAAAGACTAGAATTTTAGGAGACAATGGTATATTACAATTATGTACTTAGTACCTACACCTAATCAAAATTACTTATCTATACGCTCACTCCCTCTGTTCATTTTCTAACGATTGCCCGATAGATACTAAGTAGTCCTTGTCCGATTGTGATAAACTTATCGATTGCTCTATATGTTTTCTTTTCAATCCATCGATAGTTTTTCTCCTTCTATGGATCACTTCATGTGTCTTCAGTATGTTGAAATCTTAGATGTACATTAGAGGGTATCTTTCATTTTTTAAAATATGAGAAATGGTAATTTAGATGCGAACTTAAGGGGAACCTACATTATCCATAATAATGGAAGGCTAGGAAATTTAGGTACAAAATTAATGCTTTACTTTAGACTATGCTTATTCATAACGACATATGTAAGTAATTTACCTTTTCTCCGATAGCAGTGTTAAGTAATTTCTCTTAATGGAAAATAGATAGAATTGCTATTATTATTATTATTATTATTATTGATTAAAGAACAAGGCAAATTGATGGTGGGATCTTTCTTATCAATTATTATTGTGAGGCAAATTTAGGATTTATCCTTTTTTAGCATATCTTGTGATTAACGTGGAGGTTCCGTTAACTAGTAATAGTAATAGATAGTCTACCTTCTGGTTTACTATATAATCAGTTTGGGTGCCTAAATGCCTAATAGATGCTATAAGACATGAAATAAATGCAATTGTGCATGCGCATGTATGTGCTAGGAGATTAGACTGGACATAATTTGTTATGTGGTTGAAAGTTCACAAAGAAAATTGACATAGGGCTGCATTACGAATGCAGATGAATCTTCTGGACATGAGTGGCACACACGCTACAAAAATAATTAAAGGGGATTTCCTGTGGTTTACTATATCTTCACGAGGAATGCCAATGCCAATTTGGTGCTTCCATAATTCACTTGGATCTAAAACCAGGAAACATATTGCTCGATGAATACATGGAGCCAAAAATTACTGATTTTGGTCTGTCGAGACTGTTCGAAGATGACAAAACTCAAATCGCTACTCTTCTTTTTAGGGACACTGTAAGTGCATTATCATGTTGTAATCATCTATTGTTTCTAGAAATTTGTTCGTTGTAGGTCTCACAAGGGTCGGAACATTTTCTTGTTCACATGCAGTGGTTACATGGCACCGAATATTTAATTGGACGAAAAGTCACAGCTAAGGCAGACATATACAGTTTGGGAGTAATAATCACAGAGATCATAACTGGGACCAAGGTCGACATTTTCAGTTTCTGCTCTCCAACTTCCTACCGGAAGTTTGTAGATGGTGTAAGAAATTGTGTTTATTATTTTACAGTTTATACACAAAATGGAGGTCCTTGGATGGACATACAACAGGTCTTTTTACATTTGATTTTTTATTGTTAAATCTGCAGGTAATTAATAATTGGAGAAACAGGTTGGGAGGAGCACTATCAGAAACAGATTGCAAGCAAATAAAATGTTGTCTTGAAATCGGTCTAGGCTGCATCAAATTTAACCGAGAAGAAAGGCCTACATCAAGGGAAATTATAGAGAGACTTGACAGATGGGAAACCACAAACTGCAACGTCAACAATGAGAAAAGGCCACCTGCAGACCAGATATCGACGCATATGGAAGAGAAACAACCATCAGTTAGCACAACAGGTTATGAAACCATCCCCTGTGTGAGAAGTACGGAAGCCAAAGACAACAACAGCAATACCAATACCGAGGCCGACCCAAAACCTTATCGCTCGCTGAACAGGTCGCGAGCGCCCGACTTGTTCCATCGGCATCTATCGCGCGTCATGAAATTTCTGTCGTGCGTATATATGACGACGAGCACCGTAGCCATACAACAGATTTAGTCCCCGTGAATGGAAGGCCCTATATGTACGACGGCGGTACTTACTACAACAGATATAGTCATCCATTGCCAGTAACAAACCCTACCGAGGAGTTCACCTTTGCGCAAATGGAGGCAGCGACCAAGGGATTCTCACTGGAGGCTAAAATGGGAGAGGGCAGCTTTGGCACTCTGTACCGTGGTTATCTTCCCGACGGGCGCGAGGTGGCCATCAAGCGCGGGGAGTCAGGAACGCGCGGCCACCGCCGATTCCAGGAAAGCGAGTTCGAGTGGGAGGTGGCTTTCCTGTCCCGCCTCCGCCACAAAAACCTCGTCAAGCTCGTCGGCTACTGCGCGGAGAACAAAGAGCGCCTGCTGGTCTGCGAGTACATGAAGAACGGCGCTCTCTACGACCACCTGCACCCGGCCAAGCCCAAGGCTGAACCTTCTGAGTCGTCGCCGTCGTCCCCGTCGTCCCTAATAATGTCGTCGTGGAAGCTGCGGATCAGGATCCTGCTGGACGCATCCCGCGGCATCGACTACCTGCACTCGTACTGCGGCATCATCCACCGCGATATCAAGTCGTCCAACATCCTGCTGGATGCAAGCTGGAGAGCGCACTTGTCCGGTTTCGGGCTGTCGCTCCCGGAGTTGCAAGCGCAGCGCTGGGTGGCGCACAGGACAGTCTTCGGAACGGTCATGGACCCGGAGTACTGCAGCCTACACCAACTTACCATGAAGAGCGACGTGTACGGCTTCGGCGTGGTCATGCTCGAGGTGTTGACAGGGAAGCGTGCCATCTTGGAGGAGTCTGAGGGCGTGAGCCCCTTGAGCGTGGTGCACTACGCTGTTCCAAGCATCGTCTCAGGGGAGCTTGGCGAGGTCCTCGATCCACGCTTGCCGGAGCCGGCCGCACACGAGGCCGAGGCCTTGGGGTTGGTGGCCTACACCGTGCTGCACTGCGTGCAGCTGAAAGGGAAGGACCGGCCGGCGATGGCTGGCATCGTTGCCAACCTCGAGAAAGGCGTTCGCGCTCTGTGAGGGCAGCTATGATGGGCGATCTTGTCAAAAGCCCGCCCAGCGACAGCCTCCCTGTCATCACGCCCATTGATCAGGATTGAGGAGATTAATTGGTATGATAATCATTTTACAGTGTTGTTATCCTAAAATAAAAGGTGTTCAAATTTGCCGCTCGATGAGTTGGTAACTTTCTCTTCTGGAGGCATCATATGTAGTTTTTTCGCACATGATTGTATTACCCTGTTTTGCTTTGTTCTTGACTTCAAAATTGAAGGCACTAATGATTGGTGCCACCGTAGTTCCTTTGAACACTAATGATTGCTGCCACCGTAATTCCTTTGAACACTAATGATTGGGTTTTTTTACTTCAAAAGGCACGTGATGCCCTCTGATGCTAGTAGAAATAAATAGGGGGGAATTGGATCTCCTTGTCACTCTGAAACTCTCAAACTTATCACCATTAAAAAGAACTGAAAACAGGACAGACATGACAAAGGTCATGACTGTATCCACCCAACGTTGACGGAAGCCTAACCGGCCCATGATGGCAGCTAGATATATCCCCATTTCAACACAATCTGATCCTTCTTCATAACCAACATCAAGGCACATCACCTCAAGCCATTGGCCCTCTTCCGCTTCATAGAGTGTAGAACTCTCATAGGCAGTCATGATATTATCTGTAATAAGTCAGACCTGGAAGAAGACTGATTGCTCCTCCAAAATTGTGTCTGGCAAGATAACCTTCAACCTATTGACCAACACCTTGGAGGCTATTTTGTATATCATGTTACATAGGGTGTGTTTAGAGCCCCAACTTCTATCCAAAATTTCTGCATACCTATCACATCACATCACATTGAAACATTAAATGCACTCAAAAGATGCATGTCCGGAGTATGAAAATGTACGTAAAAAAATAAACTAATTGCACAATTTAGATGTATATTGCGAGACGATTCTTTTGAGCCTACTTACGTCATGGTAAGATAATATTTACCACAAACAAACGAAACGTGCTACAATCTTTTCAGTACGCTACAGTGCAAAATTTGGCACGAAATTTTTTTTGGCAGCCCCGAATTCAGGGCTCTAAACACAGCCATAGGCCGAAATTGACCGATCTCCTCGCCTTGCCACCTTGGGGATCAAAATGATCAAAGTCTCGTTGATACTTGTTGACACTTCCTCACCACGTAGACCTTCTTGCCACATAGCTCCTAGCCTCCTAGTGTCTCTGGAAAAAGTGAGCAGGAACCCAGGGCTTTGTCGCTATTCGATCCTCATCTACAGTATACTGTCCATCTTCGTCAACGTTGCCTCCACGCGTTCTCCCCGATGATTGAACTCACCTATGCGGTCAACCAGTTTCAATTCTGCGTGGGATTGCCCCCAAAAAAAACTATGTGGGATGGCCCCAACCATAATATTTGTCACGGCCCAGGTTGGTGGTAGAATAATCACCACAATGCGCCATGGCCCATGGGCTTCGCTTTGCTCGTTGGTACACTGAAATAATTTTTGTTGAGAGCTTACTCGGCGATGCGATCACTAGGAAACACCGTAGGCCAATAGGTCCCTTCATTCAGCTCACTTAAACTAACTGTACCCCCATTACTGTCAACAGAATCAAGATCATTAGTTCCTGTTCCAGAATGCAGAAACTCTTTGACCAATGCTGAAGAGCCGGGTGCACAACACGTGACTGTTTGTATATATGGTGATTTTTTTTTTTTGATAAACCATATCTGTATTGCTCAGGTAAGGAAAACAAACACAAGCAAGCACATACGCATACAAGTACACGTACGTGTACAGATACGATCGAACAGGACACAGAGGCAGCTGTCTAAACAAAATTGCACAGAGGACCTTAAAGAAAACAAATACAAGCAAGCACATACGCATACAAGCCGAGCTCCATCAAGCCGAGCTCCATCAAATCATTCAAAACCGTCTCACTTCCAAGCACAGTAACCTCTGAAAAGGCAGCCTTTGTCTTCCACTCGCTCCCAGTGTGGATGTGGCTTACCCAAACCCGAGCCGGTCCTGGAAAATGGGCCACGACCACGAGGTCATGCTAAAATACAATCATTGCTAGCACGGAACGGTAGTAATCCTAGTCTTCCTTGTAAACATTCTTCAAGACCATTCTACTTGGGTCGTCAGCAAAGGAGATGTGCAATTGGTTTTCCAAGCTCTATCAGGCTACTCTGTTCCTTGATGCTCAAAAAGACTACTCTGTTCCTTCAGGCGAGTGGCACAACGCAGAATGTGGAGGCGCGCATGGCTTCTCTTGGAATTTTTAAATCTACCAGTTGACTCAATTTGCTTTTGTGTATTATCAGCACCTTGTGGTTACGTCGCATCTGTTGTGCATGCAAACTGTAAAGTTGAACATTCGAAATTCAGAAGAATATGTTCTGGACGAAAAGCAGCAGCCATAGCACCAGAAAATTAACAGTGGGTGCGTGCACACGGGAGTGCTAGAAAGAGTTGCATGATGGCTGGTGCACCAAGCAAGAGTCAAGTCTATGCCGACAGCACTAGGACTATAGGAGTGACTGAGTGAGGCAGCGCGAAAATACCGTACGTCTATGCGTGCGCCCAGCCTATCTTCACGGTCCCGGTTCCGTCAAGATTCGCGCTTTGCATGGTCCTTTTATCTTTGTTTATTGAAGGGACTGCATGCATGCAGGAGTCGTGCTCGTTGGCGGCTCGGCTCATGCCAGCCGCTCGGCTCCGGCTTCTCTCTGGCTTTCTCTTTCTCTGTCTCCCCACCAGCGCCGCTCCTATCTCATCTCTCCCGTCGTTCCCTCTCCGCCGTCGGTCCTCTCATCTCTCTGCATCTCTCCCGGCCGCCGCTCCTCTCTCCCATCTCTCTCCGCTTGTTCTCTCTCCCATTACCTACGACGACGCTTGTTCTCTCTCTCCCCCTCTCGCCGCCGCCGCAACTCATCTTTATCGCTCTCCATCGCCGCTACTCCACTGTCCACTCTCTCCCAAATAATTCGAAAACCCTAGAACCACAGTAGGAGTACATCCCAGTACCCATGTCGCAAAAAGGCGGCGGATTGCAAACAGCACCCACTTCCGGCTCAGCATTTGGCGGATTTAGGAGTTTCGTCGACAGAGGCGCTACTCCTCCCGGGCGCAGTTCAGCACCATCCGGCACCTCAACCTCTTTTTGAAGTCATACTGATCTGGTACGAACCCAATTTATTTTCCACCAGGTGAATACCTCTCTCGCTGGATTCGCTTTGTTCCCTCCGCTCTCTAAGATTTTTTTTTTTTTCTAAGATTCCTTGTAGATTTTAGATCTGTGATGACTGCTCAGTATACGGATGTTGCTTTTTGTCCAAAGCTCGTTTGATTTTAGTTCTGCGGTGTTTTCTGCTAGATTTTTTTTTTTATACAAAGCTTCAGTCTGATAGTTGGATTCCTTAATCCTGCAAAGCTTACAGGTTTTTTGTGGTTTCTTTTGTCTGCATATTGAATTTGCTCCATGTATTACAATGTATAGCGCCAATGAAATTTTATGGCAGTGATTTGGTTATATGGAGGTAATTGTACACAGAAGTTTGATTAGGTAGCAACTCCCGTAAAATAATTAGTTTGCAATTTTCTGTTATTTCTATTTTCACTAAATAATCTAGGATTAGCTATGTCATGTAATGAAATAATTGTAGATTCTGGCTAGAAAAAAATGTTAACCATTTCGGGTACTTTTCTTTTTAACATTTCCCTATCCAAGTACTTAGCCAGTGTTTGTTGTTACTATTTATGGAATACGTTCTGCATTACATCATGATCAACTTGTAATTTGGCACCATGGCATTGTACCTGAGCTTGAATTGAATTGCCATGTGCAGATGCAGAGAATCACAGAAGGAACATGTGAAAATTATAGTGACTGAATATGCAACTCAGCATTCCTTCTTCCAGTGCTCTTTATTTTTGAGTTCATACGGTGCATACACTCGCATGGTTGTGCAATGTTCTCTGATAACTGTCCATACACATGCATACATGTGTAATTGTGATCTTTAGGATGTTTTTTACCAATACTTTGCAATCAGGCGTGGACTGTATGGTAAAAATTTGCAATTAGCGTAGTACCACATTGGCCAGATATGTTGCTCTCAGATATTTATTGAGGTACACATATTTTCCCATCAAATTATCTAATTTATTTTCTCATCTATCATTTCTTGTGTTAACCAAATATTTTACTGCATAATTTCTTGAAAGTCAAGATTTTTTTTTGTGTGCCTATAGAGTAATTCAACAATAAATTGATAGCTATACATATAAACAGATCTAAAAGAAAAGGACAATTCTGCTGAATAAGAGCAGTAGACAGTAGAACTACACAGATTTTGTTCTGTATTTTGTTGCCGCAAAATGGGTGTGAGTGCACTTGCACTAACACAGTATATGAACTGGCTTCAGTTATTTACTGTCTCATTGCAGGTTCGGGTCCGAGGCTGCTAAAGAATGTATAGGGGTTCTGAGTAATTTCAGATAGCATTTTGGTTATGAGTGATTAGCATGGCTGCATGTGATTGCTAATACCTTAACAAATCCAGCTCATGTTTTGCATATATAGTGACTTTTATTGTCTTAGAAATTCTTCTAGAGAAGCCTGATTAGTGTTCCTTAACAAATATGCGCTTACATTTGTTAAAGCTTTGTCTATGGCCTATATATTTAGATACCTATGCATATGTCTATTTTATCTGTGCCCTATCAGCATGCTTGTGCTTAACAGTCATTGTTACCTTTTTATTATACCTGATTGTTCTGTGATTAAGGCGTTATGCAACTTAGGCTCTCACATTCTTTTCTTTTTTTTGTTGTTCAGTTAAAAAAACTTTTTAATAAAGTGCTCCCTTTGTCTTATTTTTTTTTTCCCCTTTCTTGCCCGTTTCTCTTCCTTTTCATTAAACTACCTATGGGGGAAAAGCTCCCTGTTCAGCACTTTGTTTTATGGGTCTATTTACTTCTCATATTTTTTTCTTCTATACATCTTTAGCACCTCACAGAGAGCAGAAACCCTGCGAATTAGCTTCCTTTCCAGTTTCTAGGACACAAAATACCACCTATGTCTATAACTACTCCTTTCTTCTGTCAGCTTCTATTGCTATCGACTTCTTTTTTTTTACTTATTCTTATCTTGCAGAGTAACTAATGCATAGAAGTCTTGGATCGTGTGTTTTTTGCAATGGAATCCAGTTAGCATTTTTCATGATGATTATAGTTTCTTGTAGTCAACTCCCAATTAAGAAGTTGAGACTAAATTATAAAACTTAATTTAGCTGATTGACCTGCTATTCTTTTTTTAATGTTTTAGGACTAAGAGACCACATTCTATGTTGTTTTTAGCCTCATCCATCTGCAGACGCAGAGTTACAATTTTCTCTATACATCCTCGATGGGAAGAATATTGAATAAATCTCCAATTTCTTATTATACAATAATTTGTCTTCTCCCAGATTCTCTTTCCGTAGACTGGTTCATGAAGTCTGATCAGGGTATTTTTATTTGTTTCTTTCTCTAATTTCTGAACAATAGATATTATTGGATCCCTTCTTTGATTCATAATTCTATAGCTACCAGTTAGTAACTGAGTATAACTTTGTTGTTTACACTTTCTGTAGAAGCTGTAAGTAAATAAATAATAGCAAAACTATACTTATAGCTGCATGTGCTTGCCCAATATATTCATCCTTCTTCATTTTCTTATTTGCAGTTTAATTTGGATCCATGCATTCCAAAGAATATTCATGTTGCCTAATCAGACTCTTAGGTAGAAATTCACTCTGATGCCTAACCCATTAATCTTAAACACTACCTTACTTGCACTTGACTCTACATATTGATCAGAGTTTGCTTTCCTAAATTTGTTGCCGTGTTTTTTTTTATCACATTCAGTTTCATGGCACTGATGCTGCTGCTTCATCAGCATATAACACATTAACGCCGATGCTGGAACAACATATTCTTAGTCATTAGATTATACATGAGGGCCGAACAAGCGTTCTCTCTGCCCTGGTCGGCTGTGACTCCTCGCCGCCGCTACCTAATCTCCCCATTAGTAATCAGTACTGAGTACTAGTGTGATAGGAGAAAGTAGATGGATGTGCCATAAATCACTATAGCTATGTCTATTTTCATTTTGCGAAAAAGTACTATTAATTTTCAAGATATAGTTAATTTCATTTTTAAAAATTACTTTATCTTGATCCTATCATTACATTGTTAATTTTAGCACGTACTGTTTAGTTTTGTGATTTGAGTAATTCAGTGCATCCTATTCCAGCCCATTTATATTATTTTGAGAGCCGCTGTCACCTCCGAGGCTGCTGCCTCCACATTGGAAATTGGAATCCCTTTACAGCCGCTGCCTAATCTCCCCACTTATTATTATGCAAGGTTATGCAAACTGTTGATTGGAGTGCATCGCATAGCATGCTATCTTATTCAGGTAATATATATATGATAGTTCTCTCCACAAAAAAATAATTAGTTACAGAGGTATGCTACTCGACTTTATAATTAGCATCTTAAATTATTATTGCATATCTTAAATGACGACGAACTCTTACAGTTGCTTGATTATGCATGAACTTACAAGGTTTATCCAGATAAAAGTATACCTTTAAGCTGTTACTTCCATCCCCTATTTAATTGCGATTTCAATTAAGGCAACTTTCATTATAGTGCACAATGGAATTCAAGCTGCACACAGCTGTTACTCCCATCCTGCATCGGCGACTCCCATCAAGCTGCACACAGCTCTGCCTCAAAAGTCGGTTATGGTGTTGCTAAGCTCAGCATGTCTTTTGTTGCTGCAACTGCAAGTTCGGAACTCTGCATGCTGAATCAGATTAATTTGAATTTCAGGAAGTCGCGGCCAAAGTTGATGCTGGCTTTGGAGATCTTCGCCTACATCATCGTCACTGCAACGCTCAGGTATGTATCATCTCAATGAAGATGCTATTCTATCACCATTGACACTGCCAATCATTAGAATTTTTTCCCCTTTGACCTCTTGGAATTTTCTGAACTACTGTGTTCATCAGTAGCTAACTCATCAATAACTGTCAAGTCAATTCCAAATTCAGTTGGAGGCTGAAATGCAATCAGTTCTTACATAAGCTTTGAACTTTTGGTGAAAAGCAGTACAGGTTGAGTATCTCAGAGCTATTGAGGATAGTTGAGCTGCTCAAGTAAGCACATAATTCAGACTAGCTTATATTTTATATTGTTTTGCATAATGTCAGCTCGAGTAACCACACATCTCGGTAACATTCGTTCACATTTGTTTGAATGAAGACTAATTTGTGTTTCTTATTGCAGTGATGAGATCATGAAGGCGCTGTAGAGAAGGCTGAGAAAGATGAGATCATGAAGGCATGAATGGGGTGTTTTTTTTTAGATAGAGAGGAATGTACTTGGATAGAAGATGTGTTACCTCACAATATCGATGCATATATATTTATGTTTTGTTTGGTTGGTTAGGGGATGAAAGATTCTCGATTTGTATTATTTGCTTGGTGTCTTATTTCATGCTTTGGCGTGCACCCGTAACCCTATATAAGTTTACTGTTACATGTATTGGAAAAGACATTGTGGCCAAGTCACCCCTGTCCTGGAACAAAAGCTTGCTGCTGCATTTATTAAAAAAAAAATGTACTCGCCATCCTATCAAAATGTACTTGTCATCATATATCATATATTTGAGATATTCATAGATATGTATAGCCTAATATATATAGACATATTAGCTATATATAGCTGATTTGTATTGTACTCCAAGCCATCCGGCTATATATACAAAAGGCCACCCTCCGTTCATCAGTTCCATTTGAACTAGTTCATTGTGATGTGTGGACATCTCCAGTCCTTATCGTGTTTGGCTTTAAATATTATCTTGTGATTGTGAATGATTATAGTCATTATTGTTGGACTTATCCTCTTCGGCATAAATTTGATGTGCACACATCTTGTTCAAATTGTTTCCTATGCTAACACCCAGTTCAGCTTGCCTGTCAAGTGTTTTCAGGCGGATAATGGCACAGAATTCATTAATCATGCCACCTCTGCCTTCTTTGGTAGTCGAGGCATCATACTTCGCACTTCCTGCCCATACACGTCTGCACAGAACGGCACAGCCGAACGGATGCTTCGCACCCTCAACAATGTTGTGCGCACCCTCCTGCTCCATGCAGCCATGCCACCACAATATTGGGCAGAGACCCTCGGCATCGCTGTTTATCTTCTAAACCGGCGTCCCTGCTCGTCCATTCATGACGGTATTCCCTATCATCTACTTTACCACAAGATGCCAGATTACTCCATGCTTCGGACATTTGGTTGTCTTTGCTATCCCAACCTTAGTGCCACGACGTCTCATAAACTTTCTCCTCGATCCACCGCTGTGTCTTCGCCGGCTACCCTTTATCCCAAAAAAGGGCTACCGATGTCTCAATCTCTCCACCCGCAAACGATCGTTTCCCGACATGTGGTTTTTGATGAGACTCACTTTCCGTTTGCGGTTGCAAGATCGCGTATGGAATCACTTGATTTTTTGTTACAGGATCGGCTTCCAGCGCCCATCACAGCTCCTTCGGTTGGTGCCTCGGTCCGGCCTCCTCCACGTTCGGGCGTTCGACGATAGCCTGGAGCAACTCCTCGGTCGGCTGCTACAAGCGCCCTCGGCCGGGTGTTCCGGATCTTCCTGGCTCCTCCGTCTCGCCACGCCGTCGAATGACGGTGTCATCTTCCACCGCCTCTTCAGGCGCTTGGGATTTTACGCCACCACTGCCTCGACATTGCCATTAAACTGTCGTGGTGCTCTTGCCTGATCCTAACTGGCGTGCAGCAATGGTGGATGAATACAAGGCTTTGATTGACAACGGCACTTGGCGTCTTGTTCCTCGACCTGCTTGGTGCCAATGTTGTTACTGGCAAATGGATCTTCAAGCATAAGCATCACTCTGATGGTTCTCTTGCTCGCCATAAAGCTCGGTGGGTTGTTCGTGGATTCTCTCAGAGGTATGGTGTTGACTACGATGAAACCTTCAGTCTGGTTGTTAAGCCTGCCACGATCCGAGTTGTTCTCAGTATTGCAACTTCTCGTGCCTGGCCTATTCATCAGTTGAATGTCAAGAATGCGTTTCTTCATGGTCATCTCAATGAGCTAGTTTACTGCCAGCAACCTCCAGGTTTTGTGGATCCTAATGCACCTGATCATGTTTGCCTTCTTCAGAAATCTTTGTATGGCCTGTAGCAGGCACCTCGAGCCTGGCACCAGTGCTTTGCTTCCTTCATTCGGACCTTGGGATTTTTCGCTGCAGTGTCTGATTCCTCTCTGTTTGTCTACAAACATGGCCCTGATGTTGCTTATTTGTTGCTATATGTTGATGACATAGTCCTGACAGCTTCATCGCCAGCTCTTCTTCTCCGTATCATGGATCAACTGCACTCTGAGTTTGTTATGACTGATTTGGGCAGTCTTCATCACTTTCTTGGGATTTCAGTGACTCGGAATGCTGGCGGCCTCTTTCTGTCGCAACGGCAAAGACGCCAGCGATCTTCTCGCAGAACGAAGCCGGTATGTCAGAGTGCCATTCCACAGCCACTCCGGTTGATGCCCGCATGAAGCTCTCTGCTAATGATGGATCTCTACTTGCTGATCGGACACATCACCGCAGTCTCGCCGGTGCTCTCCAGTACTTGACCCTAACTCGTCCCGATCTTGCTTATGACGTTCAGCAGGTCTGTCTCTTTATGCATGATCCGCGGGAACCTCATCTCGCCTTGCTCAAACGCATTCTTCGATATGTCAAGGGCACTTTGTCTACTGGTCTTCACCTCAGCGCCTGTTCAGTTGACAGTCTCACAGCCTACTCAGATGCCGATTGGGCTGGCTGCCCGGACTCTCAACGCTCGACTTTGGGGTATTGTGTCTATCTCGGTGATAATCTGGTGTCCTGGTCATCAAAAAGGCAGACTACTGTCTCTCCTTCCAGCGCTGAAGCAGAGTACCGGGCTGTAGCTCACACTGTTGCAGAAACTTCTTGGCTTCACCAGTTACTTAAGGAGCTTCATACTCCACTTTCTTCGGCGATGATTGTTTACTGTGATAATGTCAGCGCAGTTTACATGACCGGGAATCCTGTTCAACATCGCCGCACAAAGCATATTGACATTGACATTCACTTCGTCCCGCGACAAGGTTGCTCCGGGTCAGGTCCGCGTACTCCATGTCCCGTCGTCACACCAGTTTATGGGACATCATGACCAAAGGCTTGCCTGTACAACTCTTCACTGACTTCCGGTCCAGTCTTTGCATCCGAGACTCTACCGCTTAGACTGAGGGCGGGTATTAGAGATATTCATAGATACGTATAGCCTATATATATAGATATGTATAACCTAATATATATAGACATATTAGCTATATATAGCTGACTTGTATTGTACTCAAACTCTAATTGTACTCCAAGTCATCCGGCTACATATATGAAAGGCCACCCCAGTTTAGGGTGTGCGGTGCATTGCCCCTAATTATCTTTCTACATCATATACTACTGTTCAATGGATGTACCTCTTCTCGACTATTGGTCTATTACTTGTATATGTATTTGTTCCATGGATGTACCTCTTCTTGCTGTATTGGATGTACCTCTTCTTGCTGTATGTATAAAAAAAAAAATTAAAAAATGTACTTGCGATCCTATTAAAATGTACTTGTCGTCCTATACTACTGTTTAATGGATGTACTATTGGTCGTTGTGTTTAGTTCACCTGAAATTTGGCACTGTAGCTGAAATTTAATTTGGCACTGTAGTACTTTTCGTTTGTTTGAGGTAATTGTTGTCCTACCGCTCGGGTGCATGCGTCCTTGACGCCTCTACGACCCCCCACCGGCGGTTTTTTCGTCGTCATTGTCGCCATGGACAGTGTTGTCGTTCGCTGCAGATCTAGGACTTCAATGTAACATGGTCTTCTTTGAGGACCCTACTGGAATCCGGACTGTTGTGATAATATAATATAGTATAATATAATATAAATGCGTTTGTTGTAAAAAAAGGGAAATAAAAAGACTAAAAAGTCTTATTGAGTTGCCGTGCTTTTTAATTATTTTTTAAATACTCACCAGACACATTGCATACTGTGTTCATGGGTCGCGAAACTTTGTTAAACAATATAATCTGGCCGTCATAGGTGTTAAAAATATTCGCTCAACATATTTTCCCACAGCAAGAAAAAATACTAGAGTGATATTCCACCATAATATATACTAGATTATTGACTGGTCATAGGATGCAAGATGTACACTTATTTTGGGATAGAGAGAGGAATTCATAATATCTTTGTATCACTATCAATCGTGTCAGCTCTAGAGAAATTTTATCTCAATTTATATGTAAAGTGTCATTATTAATTATTATAATCCCCTTTTGGATAATTTTATTTAATTATATATATTGTTATCCATTATTATTATGTTCACTATATTTCCATCACTCATTTTTTCCTAGATTTAATAGTTTAATTTCTCAAGCTATTGAAGCTCGTGTATTGTTTCAACATGCTCATATATGTTTATTTTAATTTATTTTGCGTTGTTATTTTAATAAATGCCTAATGCTGTGTTCCCAAGTATTTATATACTTCCATCAGTGGTCTAAAACAAATAAAAAAAAACTTTTTTGTACCAAATAAGAACAAACTCTAGTGGTGGTACAATTATCATCATGTTTTAGTAGTACACCTCTTCTCACTCTTAGTCTGTTACTTGTTCAATGGATGCTTGCTCCATTGCCAACAAATTAGATTGGAGCATGGAAAGTTTTGTTTCTATTTTAGCTCAGAGCTTTTCAGCTAGACCACAATGACAACAACAAAATCAGCACTTTTGCCTCAGGCAACTTGTTAGAGTACATACAATCCAAGCACCAAGAGTTCCATACAACAGAACAATTGAAGTACATACATCTTTTAAAATTCGAACAAATAGGACTAGCACTGTTGTTTTTCTACACAATGCCTTATTTTTGTCGCACAAAAACAAAATTGGATATTTATGCACATTTTAAGGAATATTGTCACTGCAAATGAATGTTTGCAAAAATGTTGTAGTGAGTTGAATTGCCAATATCTCATGTTTACCTATCGGCAAAAAGCTTTAGGACCTAACTCATGTTTACCTGTCGACAAGAGCTTTAGGACCTGAGAATGTTGATGCAGTCTTAGAATGTATTGAATCAATCTCACGCTGCAGAGAAGCTGGCTTGGTGCCTATCACCCCACTGGTCAGAGGAATTGCTGTGTTTGGGATGTGAAGCTTCATCTGACCGCTTTGAAGTGGCGCCTGGAGGAAATGTTTCATGCTATCTTCAATGCTGACAGAGGTAGAAGCCGCACCAGATGTGCATGATGACAAGGGTGTGCTGCTCACAGGCTTGTCAAGTGCGGTTGATAACATGAGGGCTGTTCCAGTTAATCTCCTGACAGCTTCCTTGGCTATGTTAACACCTGAAAACGATACTTAAAGGCAGGGGTGGCTCACTCGTAAGTCAAGTAGTCAACTAGAAATCTATTTTAATGGTTCTTTTGTGTACAACTCCTCACACCTGTAAGAGAACATTGTTATTCTTTAAAAATAACATAAAAAATAAACATCTGAAATGAAACTGCAACAAAACAAAACCAAGAAACTAAATTATTCCTATTACACTTATAGAAGTAGCTATGCAGAAATTCAGAAAATCACCTGAAAATGCAATCATACTTTTTAGGGTGCAGTTAAAAATCATTGTGAACTAAAACTGAACTTGAAGGTTCTAAAATAGGGATTATGAACAATTATATTACTTTCACTGCCCTTTTCAGCCACCTAAAAGAGATCTAAACATTAATCCAGTGACTATGCAGAGACCAGTGAAAATATGATAATAGTAAATGGATGTAGTTAAGAGTTTTCATACAATGAAATGAAAGAAGGAAAGGTCTATGATGCATTCAAGATGAACGAACCTTTCTCCTCATAGTCTCAATATCAACTGTTAGATTTTTATTGTCAAGAGCATCCTTGAATTTCTGAGTCATATCAGCCAGACGCTTTATCAAAAATGCATTCTCAGATGTTAACATGTAAACCTGGAGAGCTGTGTCGTAATTAGCACGTATGTTCACTTTAATTGGATATTAGCTCGCACACTCATCTATCACAATTTGAAACCTGTGATTCAAGGTCATTCAAGTGTGCTTGATTCCTCTTTCTTGACCGCCTAGGTGATTCCCGATTTGACAGCATTCTGATCACAACACACGAAATTTAACTGAGCAGTTCCTCACTCAATTGGTGTTAAGCGTCTGACGACTGACGTTACATATCTCATGTTTTATGTAGATTCAAGGTAAAGGCAACCAATTTATAGCAAAAGGAAACTAAGGGTAAAAGGTATATGTCACTGTCCTTAACTTCAGAAAGTTCTTTAAGGGCATGGATAATTGGAAAGAGCTTCCTTCTATATAACAAGATAAATCAAGTAATGGTTTCTATTTAGCAGTCCATATTTCTCATCTAGAAAATGTTGTAACGCAACAAGCAATGTTACCTCCTCATCTTCTTGGCATTAGTGGTGTCAGTATTCTCTTCAAGGTCACCATCATCGCCTGACAGTCCTTTGATGTACTACCACTCTTGATTGGCTTCCCTTGAAAAACAGTCCCGTTTGTAAAATAGGGCTGTATAGATGGGTTGTAGAAACAACAGAACCATTTATTCATGCAAACAAATCACACAGCACATATCTCTGAAATTATTAAAGCAAACATAGTATGCAATAAAGCACCCAAATAGATATTGTGCTGTTATAAGGCAAGAAAGAAGTTTTACATACAACTGCACCCAAATAGATATTGTGCTGTTATAAGGCAGGATGTTCATTGTTCCCTATAGAGGAGGAGCAAAGATGTGCTCCAACCAACTGTTAATGTAATTATTGTCTATGTGTATTCTAGATATATGGTTCTATTTATATAGACCGTGCAGATAAATGCAACCTAAATTATTGTGTATTCTGGATATATGAATTCCAGATATATGGTAACTGTCAATGTAATTGGCCTCAAAATGCATGTAGAACCTGCTAAATGTTTCCAACTGTAAAAAACTGACTACAAGCTCTCCAATTACAAACAAAAATAGCCGGCCAAGCTTTACTGTCACTTGATTCAGCCTGTAGCCATGTACCCATATGGGCTCCCCACATCCACGAAGATTACAAATCAAAGAAACCAAGCTTGGCTTCCCTTTCCTTCTCGAATGTCTCAAAGTACTGGTATATGATAGTGACAGCAAGCAGAATACCAGTTCATGTAGCATAACAACAGATTGGTACATGTAGCAAACAGAATACCGGTTCATGTAGCATAACAACAGATTGGTACATGTAGCAAACAGAATACCAGTTCATGTAGCAAACTGAATACCAGTTCAGGTCGTCTCGTGGAGCAAAGCAGAGCAGCAACTGGCCTCCTCAATCCTTACTTCCTCAGCCGCCGCAGACGGCAGATCACAGCAGATCGGCCCCCGAACTCATCACTTCCTTAGCCGCCGGTACAGCAGGTCAGCCACCGCCCGCCCTGCGCCGGAGCAGCCGTCGCCCTTCCGGCGGCGCCGCAGCAGACACCACCCGCAGCCGCCGCCACACCCTCCGTCCCCCCCATAACCGCAGTCGTGCCTCCCGCCCTGTCTTGTGCTGTGACCGGCGGCCTCGAACTACGCGCTCGCATCTCCCGTCGGATGTGGCTATCAGAGCAATGACAGAGGCGGCGGCGAAACGAAGAAGATTCGGCTGAGATCGGGATGAGAGAGAGAAAGGGGAATTTGGATGGCGTTGAACGAGTCGAGGTAACGAGCCGAAATCGCTGAGCCGGCTACACATGCATGTAATGTGGTCCACAACTGTAAAAGGTACCATGCAGTCAGGCATGCACCCAATGCATGCGCTCTCGATAAGCTGAGCGCGCGCATAGGATTTTTCGTTTGCATTTCAGCTGAGTGAGGTCGCGAAACAAGCAACGAAATCCAAACGGAAACCCCATAAATCGCAGCTTTTACGGTATGGCTATGGCATGGATTATACACCGCCTGGCATCGGGTCACTGGGAGGAACACGTTCCCCATCCTAGCTATGTAAAAATACAAAGTAGAAAATTGACTCCCCGATCGGAAGAAGTAGAGCCTCGGGACAGCTCACAGTTCCTCGCCGGCAGCAAGCGCGTCGACATTGGCCGCCGCCACCACGGCGTCTTGTGCATGTGCGCACTGAGGGATGATGGCACGATAAGACTCTAAGGTCTCGTCATGCCAGAACCCTTGCACGTGGGTTCAGTTGTAGCCCGTCGTCGACTCCGCCATGGCCAAAGCAATGGCAGTCCCGCGACGAAGGCCTCAGACGACCGCCAGGCGGACCTCTTGCTGATGCTGAGCTCAGAGCCGCTCTATCTCTGCAACGCACTCTGAGGAGCAAGAGGTCCAATCAAACAAAACATAGACGCAGTAGCGGCAGAAATAAGAAGTCTGACTTACCGGCGGAGGCACGGTCGGCGCGCTCGCATTGAAGGCGCATCAACTCAACGTGTTGCTCAAGCACGTCAACCGACCCGCCTGCATCCGCCAAATGGGAGCTCGCCTCCGCCAGACGAGAGCGGAGCTCCTCGAAAGGTCCAGCCGGAAATGATGGCCCCGTAACAGCGACGGGAGCCGCCAGCGCCTGAGCCCTTGCTGCTGCAGTAGAGGGCGAAGCCGCACCCGTCGGTGAAGGAGCGATCGCGGCAACCGTAGGTACGGGAGCCGCGATCACCGGAGCAGGGTCAGTCACGCCTGACGCCCTCAGCAAACCTTGCCAAGAAGGATGCATGCGTTGCAGACGCATGCGTTGCATCTCCTCCACCTCATCGCGACGACGGCGACGCTCGCCGCTGGCCTGAGAGCCTGGTGGGGAAGGGAGTGAAGAAGAGGATAAGTCTGCCATCCTAAGGAAAAGCGAAAAACCATGTTAGAAGGGGTTTTTTTTCCTGAGGAAGAAGACGGGGGAGGAACCGGATAAATAAAGAGACATGCACTCGGGTGCCCATTATATAATCATCGGGCGGCCCTCGGAACCGCTTCGGTGCCCCCTCGAAAAGCAAAGCGGGACCGCCAGCATGCGCGACCGCCCCACTTCTCCCCAGCTTAGCGCCATAACATCCTCTTGAAGTCCGAAAGGCGCTGGAGAGGCCGGATGCTTCCCAAACCTCGGGCGTGGTCGCCCCCCGCATAAACACAAGGCCCACCATGACACGGGCGGGAAGGATAGCAAAGGCAAAACGATAACCCCTTCATCGAGGAGGGAAGCCGCCAAGACCCGGCCCACACGACATGACTCTTAGCCAAAACCGAGGCCGAGTGGCGCAAAGAAGTAGGACCCGAGCCACGTTAATAAAAACTTCAAAGGTAACAAAGGAGCAAAAATGCCCCTTGCATGCTCGGGGGCTACCGTTGGGGTTCACAAGGGCCGACGCACGAAGGCCCATTAATGACCCATCCGAATGACCGCAAAAACCACAAGCTCGTAAAGAAAGTGCAGGGGAACCGTGGGACGCGGCCTCGTCCCAACTCCGACTCGCCCAAGCCTTGAGCACGGGTCCGAGGCTCGGGAATGAATCCTTCTATCGGCGGATAAGGATGGGGTGTCGCCCTTCCCGCTCCTTTGTCAACATGACGCGACATGTGAAGGATCCGACAAATCCCGACAACTTCGCAAATATCGCTGCACCGCAGTCGATCGGCATAGTCTCATGATAAGTCG
Source organism: Hyparrhenia diplandra (assembly GCA_015847255.1). Taxonomy (NCBI): domain Eukaryota; kingdom Viridiplantae; phylum Streptophyta; class Magnoliopsida; order Poales; family Poaceae; genus Hyparrhenia; species Hyparrhenia diplandra. The sequence continues at coordinate 15,912 of JADLZK010007786.1, read as the reverse complement.
ACCACCGTGCCACCCAAGGATGAACTTACTCACCGCTGCCAAGCCATCATGGACGGTCGCAGTGTGGTAGGGAAAAACTTATTGAACATGACGGCCACCGCGTGGCCCAATCAAGGGCCCACATGACCTAACCTTGGGCATGACGGCAAAGATGGTTTTTCTTTCTTTGACTAACGCCATTATGCAGGACCTTGAATGAGTACTCGGCCGCCTCGGTCGCCATCGCCAAGCGGAATGAACCGCCTACCGCAAGTCGGCCGACCGCAGCTTGAGCAACAAGTTGGGCCGCAAAAACTTCTCACTAGATGTAAAGTAAGAACTCCTCCTTGAGCTATAAAAGGAGGAGGACGGACCACCAGGAAAGGGGGCTCCCGCCGAAGGGCCTCTACCTTCTTCTTCTTCTTCCTTGAGACTTGGGACTCTCGTCCCTCTCTCCGTCGCTTGTATCCCCTACTACAAGCACTCCAGTGAAGTAACATGAAGGAAGTCTCAAAGTTGGACGTAGGGCATTCGTGCCTGAACCAGGATAAATCTTGTGTCTCCTGCTCTTGTTTACTCCAACGCACCATCATCTCCTCCCCTCGTTCCTCCTAAAATGCTTAACACATGCGGCATCATTTTTACTAGTCGGACTCTTGACACCCAGATTCAAAAATGCCGACACCGGCAGCCACCCACTCCAACCGAGCTCGTCAGGGGCAATCCGCTTTCAACCTGGTTAGCGTGGATTCGCATATAGTCAGCAAGATAGGTAGGTAACGAACCCTTGACGGACACCTCCATGCCCCAGATCGACACGGCGCCGCCAGAAAGCACACCGACCATGATTAAGGTGTCAGCGCATTTAGAAAGCTTGAGGAACTCATCCGGACACGCGCGACCTCACCCGACGGCGGGATTCCCGTTCCAGTCCAGGCCTCGTGATCAGCCAGCAGAAGACGCAAGTCTACGACAACACAAGGCAGCTCGATAGCCCCTGTACAAGTACAATTATACATTCTTACACTTTCTTTGTTGACTCTCCCCGATGGCCTCTCGTGTATGCCCCTTGGTGCTATAAAAGGGACCCCACCGCCACTGGGAAGGGCAAGAAGCTAAGCACCCACACAGAGCTTCTCGCTATTGGCACTTGACTCAATCATACACCACTCACAAAGACTTGGGAGTCCTCTCCCTCTCTCGCCCTGCTTGTATACCCCTACTATAAGAATTTTGAGCTCGATCTCATAGTGATCCACTGAACGTAGGGCCCCGACGGCCTGAACTAGTATACATCCTATGTCACATTAGAGCTAGGCCACCGGAGATCCACGCGAGCCACACATTTTACTAAGACCGTGGTATAGAACCACGATAGGAGGTATCTAAAAAATATTTCCCTAGCATTTGGCAAGAGGCCTAGTGCTCTCCAAATAATGGCCGATGCATGCATCGCCCTTAGAGCAAAAATGGCCAATATTGAATAATGTCCATAGTCGCTGAAGAACCGATATGATGGACATTCGAGTTGTTTGATTTTTTTGTCCCGCTTTTTCGCACGAGCACTCTTCGCCCGAAAAACAAGCATATGTTGACACCCGAAAATATCTATGCATGATTTTTGACAACCTAAGTGTGACAATCAGAGGCATGTTGAAAATGCAACAAGAGATCGAAAGATCAAGAAATCCGATTGGAAATACGACTTTCTCCATCAACACACGCGCCGGACGCCGAGATCCGCACGATCATTCACGACGCCGGCTCGGGCGCGTCCGGCGGTACCTCCATAGCGCAGTCCTCCCTAGACCGCATCGGCGACGTATCGACGCCGGCCTAGTGAGCGTCCGACGCCCCCCTCGTCCGCGGTCATGCGCGGTCTTTACAAGCCTCTCTAGATCGCTGTCCGGAGAGGTAACAACGCGTGTCGACGCGCTCGACGCGTGGCGCCCAACGCGTTAGCACGCTGTGTGCGTAACTTTTTTGAACCGATTTCTTTCCTATTCAGGTTTTGGAAAGTTTTGGTGCTTGAAAACGCATCTAAGGCGGTTCCTAAGGGGATAAGACCACCCCCTCTATATAATGAGAGGTTCATGGCCGATTTGATCACATCTACATCGAATCGTCAAAACACAAACCCTATATCTACTTTTACGCTTCTAAACCCTAAACTTGCTGTTCGGACGACGTTGACGACGAATTTCGCTGGCGTTCTAGGCGGCCCTGCCAATCCTAGAAGACCCTTCACGTGCGCTCCTCCCGACAGATCCTTCCGGAGATCGTTCCGAAGTCATCGCAGCCGAGATCAAGGTCTACATCGGCCTCTACCGTTCCCTAGATCGGTTTAGGTGATCAAGTTGTGGTTCTTCTTTGCTAGTACAGGTTGTGAGCAACCTCGTGGGCATCCAAGGCCCTCTCCCGTGTGTTGGTGCAAACCCTAGTTTGTGTCAACAATAATGGTGAAATGTGAATTTATATTCGAGCATAATATAATTTGCAATCGATCGGTCGCGTTTATGAGAATTGAATGAGATGTTGTCGCGCGTATGCATGGCATTCACCACCCCTCTCTATAAGAAAAGGCAACTTGATGTTAATTCTCAGGCCATACATATTCAGCTAGCCCAACGAACGTAATGACTTACATTTTGAGAACATACATATTCAACTTGCAATGAGTTTTACCTAGGGAGGTATTCCACCTCCCGCTTATTCTTAATAAGAAAAGGCAATCGTATATTGAAAATGAGCATCTTGGCTTGTGTGAGGAACTCTCCACCGGTGGTGAGATGCTTGGAGTGGAAAGGTGCTCCACAATTAAGTGCCATGTAGCAAAGAATCTCTGTCCACACCGCAAAAATCAGCTCCCATCGGGCTCTTGCTTCAATCTTGAGCAATTCCACACGTATTACCAAAAAGCTCGAAGGTGCATGGGTAGAAGACCAGCCATATTCACGGAGTTTCGAGATGAAGACCGCCTCCCTTGGGATCCTTTCCATTTCACGAAGCCAGTCAAAATGGGTTGCCTGCACCTCCGTTACGCTTCTATCAATCTCAATGTGCCCATCGCTATCAACCATCACGCTACACTTGGCCACAAGGTACATGATGTAATTGGACAAATCCTTGCTAGGGTTTGTGAGCTCTGGGCCGCCGCCGCCGACAAGCATATGCTCAGAACCAAGTGCCGTAGAACCACACCGAGACGAAATCAATCACACCGACCCTCGCTAGTGGAAAGTGCCTTGTGAGCCCTTGGCCTGTGAGCTGGCCTCGTGAGCCGGGCCGCCCGCAAAGATGATCATTACCGCCGCCCCGTTGTCCTCGCCGTTGCCGCCGTCAATTCCGCTGGCCACCCGCCAAAGCCCACCGGCCTTGGAACCCATCAAGTCCCAATAGTGGTTGTCCGGATCGGTCGCTGTTTCAAGCACATTGTTGAGAAGCGCTTCTTTACCTCGGGAGAGACGACGATGTGTGGCGGTGTCGTTCCGGCATGATGCCGGCATCCAAATGGAGTGCCGCCCCTACGACGCCGCTAGCCGGCGCTTTGCCTTTCCCTCTCTTGGATGCAATCATCAATCATGTTGTACTTTGGGCGGCTTCCCCGACCACATCTCCCCTACATGGAGATGGAGAAGCTTGGCTACGCCGGTGCCTGCCCAGCAAGATGATACGAGGGCAATGAAGATGGAGGATACCTCTATCACAATGGCGCCCACGAGCAGTATGTAAGATATAAGAACATCAGTTCCATTGTAGTGATTACTCCTGCTGCTGGCCCAAGCGAACAACACAAGAGACACTGAGGTCAGGCCAAGAGAGGCGAGCCATTGGAGTGCGCCACCCGTGATTGGGTTTAGTGACTTTGGGGCTCGGAATCTAACTGTACCAAACTTGGTGTACAGGTAGTCATGGATCAGAGAGAGCTGCATCTCAGCCAGCTTGTATGCCACCCCATCTCTATTCTTTGAAGACTTGAGCTCTGTCAGAGCACTCTTGATCTCATCGTAATTACCGGAGAAACCTCTCTGTTCTGAAGGAATCACATCCACGAAAAAATCCAAGGATCCTGAGAAGTTGATGGAGGCCTCCTCCAGGATGCGCTCAATACTCATCTCCCCTTTTTCTGATGAGCTCATACTAACCAGGTAGTTATAATGGTCCATTACACCTGATTCTCAACCACCTGATACTTTCTTATGATTGAGCTACTTCTTGGGCGGCCGCCCTCGCCGCCCATATTCTCTCGCCATACTTGGTCGCCCGATGATGAACATGAGCACCATGGGAGCCACCAGCAGACTGTTGTCCCCGCCATTTCCCCCACCGTGTACACGACCATCGCCACACTGGGAGCCAGTCCAAAGCAGCGCCGCTTCCCACACGCCGGTTGTCCTCCATGGAGAAGGTCGTGATCGCCTCCCCGCCTCCGAGGTGGAGCAGCAGAGAACGGCGCCGTAACAGCGCCAGCCGCTGCCGCGTGCCGTCGCCGGCTAGAGCCACGAGGAGTGTTAGGCGGCTAGAGGTAGGTCGCCACGCAGTCGCCATCGTGTATGCGATCCATAGCGAGCCATTCAGCACGCCGGACCTCAGGGCGCTTTGGCGGAAGCGCCGACACGAGGAGGAACACTTGCAAGAACAAGCTCGCCATCACCAAAGAATCGGATCTCCCACTTGCTCCACGCCCGCACGAGCAGCCAATGAGCCGCTCACCATGCATAAAACCCATACATTAATTAGCGCATGCAGGCAATTAATTGCAAAAACAAGGTAAAGATTATTTAGGGGCGATAATCCTCGGTACACTACCGCTCACGGGGCCGCTACCGAGCGCCTAAGGTGTACCGAGAGCCCCACATCCATCGCCCAGTAGCGTCCGTGTACCGAGAGAGCCACTCGAGGAATCCAGCACTCGGTAGTGCCTCCACCGAGAGCTAAACTCCCGGTAACAACAGGCGCCGGTAGATGATCAGTTCACCGATGATCCAACCCTCGGAACAATAGGCCCCTCGGTAGATGAATACTTCATTGAGAGCCAACCCTCCGTAAAGCTATGCACTCGGTCGATTGACGCCCCAAATACGTCCGCATGAGGCTAACGCCCCCTTACGCCAACTCTACCGAGAGCGGCATTAGGCGCCGGTAGAGTTTGGACATTTTACCGAGGGACGTGGATGCAGGTCCCTCGGTAAAAATATATTACCGAGGCGCCACATCGTGGCCCCCGGTGAAATTACCTTTTTTTAATTTTGGATCTAAATTTTTTGTGTGTGGTTTGTACAATGTCTTATAGCTCATGTTCAAATTTGAGATTTTTTCAAAAATATTAGTATATATTTTGATTTTATTTCATTAATTGAATTTTCTTCTATAAGTCAAATTTGAACTGAAGCCACTTTCGAATACTGAGGAGACATGAACCGAAAAATGAGATTCATATTCGTGAGTGCAATGTGAGGCCTCATCCAGGGGATAGACCCAAAACTTTGAACATGTCCTTCACGGAACATGACCATTCACTTATTGGTGATTAGTTTAAAAATTATAGAAAATGCAAACGGTTCAAAAATCTTGAAACTTGTTGAGTTGTCGTGATATCGTAAGCATTGACACATGAAAAAAGTTTGGTAAGGTTTCATCGACGTTTGCTCAAATTATGGTTGAAACCCAAGACATATATCACATTCGTTTCATCGAAAGTGCATTCGTGGGGTGGCCCTCGTGAACTACATTCCTTTGGCGGGGAGGGGGGGGGGCTCTCGCTGATGTCGACGCCGACGGTGGCAAATGCCGCCGACGCCGGGCCAGGTTTAGCGAGGGGACCGGAGCCCTCGGTAGAGTTTGATATAGGGTGTACCGAGGGGCCAATTTTGAGCTCTCCGTAAAAAGGCTTTCCCCCGTAAAGTTTCACCGATGGGCTTCTACCGAGAGCGCCCCTCGGTAGAGCCTCTACCGAGCGCTATTAGCCCTTTATCGAAGCGTTTGTGGTGCTCGGTAGAGGACCGGCCTCCAAAAGTGAAAGGAAAACTGTAAAATATTTTATGATTCTTGAAATGCATGTTTGAGGTTCCCAATTTTATATACATGCTAATACAAATACCATTATTTCACTAAAACTTTATGCATATATATGCTAATACGTACAGGAACACTTCTTTTCAGATCCGTGAAAATGACCAAACCATTGACTCCCTCTTGAGTCTTCAACCAAAACATAGCTAGTTTTTAGTTCTTATTAAAATTACAACGTATCCTATGGAAACCAGCTTTCGTGTGCAAACTATGGAAACTCCAATCAAGACCACAGGATCTAAATCCAACGTTCGGGGTGTTTTGCACTTAAACCCTCCCACCATTAACTTTGCAAATCAGATTACAATGGGTTAGGTATATGGTCAAAGTTTACATCTGCAGAGTCTAATACGTCTAATAATAGTGCCATATAGTTACAAAATGAATTAAAGTGTAGTTGGTATAGTAGATATGGTTTTAGTTCTATGAATAATAAATTTAAAAAACACATTGATTTTTTCAAACCGGAATAAATAATAATGAGGATACAGATTATCTTTTTATCACAAGCTTGAAAGCAGCAGCATCTTACTGTTACCAGTTATTCTATGAAAATGCGGAATATCATAACTTTTTCTAAGGAAAATCTGAAACACCCAGTCAATAACATGGTAGATTCTGATCGCCGTCAACTATAATAGCCATTGAACTTGTTTTGTTTTCTAAAACATACCCACTCCACATTTGTAAAAAAATACTCTAAATAGATTATAGAGCCCCAAAATCTAAATCTAAACTAACCACCTCTATCATTATGAAAATACCCTTAAGTCACCCTCCAAAAATCTACTATTAATTATGAAAAATAGTTGAAGTGTCCCCTAATCTTCATCTCAGTACCCACCTTTGACATTAAGAAAAATAATCTATAGAAACCCATAAGCATGCATATACATTACTAGTCCCGGCCTGCCATTATTAGAAATAACCTAAATTAAGCATCCACCTATAATTAGAAATAATTTAAAGTAGCATCATAAATCTATATATGTATTACATGTGTATATGTAACTATAAAAAGATATCTCAACCAAGTCGTACTCCTACATATTTCCTAAATACCCACGTTGATATATATTTTTTTTTGAATTACCTGTATTGATCTGCGTGAATGTTGCTCTGCATGACGGCGCCATCTTGATTTTCTCTCATCACCCTCATGTCCGTGACTCACTCACTGGAGCACACAAGCCCTCGTGGCAGAAAAAAAATTATTCAATAGATGTATGTCTACCGATGCAGGGTTGTGTTGATTTGTATATAGATGAGGGAGTACCCATGCGTATATATAGCACATGCTTAGTGCTTTGCTTTGATTCCTCTCATTGGATGGAGATGCCAGATTCCTAACTTCAATCAAGTCTTTCTTAATCCTATGCATGGAAGCATGTGTAACTTTGCTTGCTGTGGGATAAAAGTGCAGAGATTCTAGGCTTCAAGTTTAGGTCCTTTTATCCAAGCACGCATGCAAACTTTTGGAAGTATGCTTTGCTTCTGTTGGATAAAATGTGAGGTTCTGTACTGAACCTGAGTGACTGGTCACGAATGGCCATGCATGCAAGAATTTGGTTTAAATTTAAACAATAAACCTTTGGTTAATTATTTAGGTTAATTCTATGTCAGATTATTGTATTTGCTTATGTTGTACCTCAGTTTATTAAGAATCAAACTGTCACTGGGACTGGATATAATGTATTCCTCCATTCACCCCATGTTTTACTACCAAATATTTTGGGGATACTTGTGTTCTTGCCCTTGCCTAGCACTGCAATTGTAATCTTGCCTCTGCTTGTTCAACTTTTGTGTTTTTACCCTTACTATTTTGATATGAATGATCCATTTGCCCCTATTTCACATTGAAATGGATTAAACTAAGAAAAAATAAAAAGCTAGAAAGCAAAAGGCAAATTGATAACGCTGCCCCTAACCTTGTCCTTAGGCTTCTCAACCAGATAGAGCCGCATTGCATCCCGTCGCGTGGTGAGGGCGTCACGACTCGAGCACGCATCGGCGTCGTGGTGGCGGCATGTCCAAAGGCTCAAGGTAGGGTGGCTCGAGGCCGCGAGGCGGGGGCAAGAGGTGGGGGGTGGCTCTAGGGGCGCGAGGCACGGGCCAGCTCAAGCGCAACGACGCCAGCGGAGCGGCCTCCCTAGGAGCACGGTAGGGACATGTTCCAGGTGGTGCGGCAGGGCGCTCCAGAGCATGAGGCGGAGGCGGGCTTTAAGTGCCAGCGCCCGCAGGGCGGCCTCCAAATTAGGGTAAAATCACAAATTCAAGGCAAAATCACATGGGCCTTTATGTCCTTTTGTACAAAATGTAACACCGTTAGGGGTGGATCACGGAGTAGGGGTTCACAAAGTAAGAAAAAATAGGGGCAAAATCATAATTTCGATACAAAACAGAGGCAAAAACACAAGAGCCCCAATATTTTCCAATTTCATTTGGTTAAGTCAATTCCGATCTGGTGAACGGTGCTCTCTTCCCCACGCGTTTTTCCATAGCTGTGATATCACTAGTGACGACATAGGCTAAAAACAAAATACTTCAAAAATACTTTATCTTTTGAATGATGTATTTATTTTTAATTTTGTCTGCACCTGTGCATTGTACTGACGACATGAACAAAATTTTCCCTCCAAACCGGAGGAGAGCAGGTTGAGGTCGTCCGGCGTGCAGCATGCGACGATGCCGAGAGCGACTACCGAGCGTGTCGCCGGCAGCGTACATGGTCAGGTGCGGCGTGATGGTGACAAAGAAGGCGATGGTCACGACCTTCTTGCCAGACTTGACGATCATGCCCAGGTCCGTCTTCACGCTGATGACGAAGATCTGCAGCATGAAGGCGTACCCGCCAATGGTGTTGATCCGCACCCACCTGTCCGGCGTGGAGAAGAGCTCACCGCCTTGCAGGAGCACAAGGCCGAGAAGCCACGGTCCCAGCAGCACACTGCCTAGTGTACACGCATACAGACGGCGCAGCACTCCATCTGTGGAGTTAGCACGCCGCCCGGCCGTGACGACGACAATATTTGGGCCGTGACGCCATAGTGCACTACCCACAGTCAGCCTCTACCGAGCGCCCGGCACGTGTACCGAGCGCCCAACTGCTGGCGCCGGTGGAATCCTCTCTACCGAGAGCTCCTCTCGAGAAATATAGCTCGGTAGAGGATTGTCTACCGAGAGCCCTCACCCCTCGGTATCCTGTCCCCCCCGATAGAGTCTGCCACCACCGAGCGCCATCTCTCCGCAAAGAGCCACCCTCGGGCGTTGACGCCCCCTGCCAGCGTCACCGGTCGACGACATCGCCCCCGGCCAAATCTACCCGGCGCGGCTGCCGGTGCTCGGTATAATATGGTCACTCTACCGAGGGCCAATTCCATGGCGCCGGTACAATGACCTTAATTTTTTTTTTTTTTTTTCTGATTTCTCAATCCACGCTAGTGTGCATAATTTAAAACAAGTCACATATATATCACATAATTTTCACATCCATACAAGTGCCAATTCCATGACATAATTTTTCACATCCATACAAGTTGTGCATAATTTAAAAAACAAGTCACATATATATCACATCCATAGAAACTTACATAATTTAAAAGTGCATAATTTAAAAACAAGTCACATACAGCTAGAAGTCACATACTACAACTTCACTACAAAGTTCATCGCTGCCCGCCTTCTAGCCAAAAATGAGTGAAGTGTAGGTCACCGATCTTACGTTACGCAGATCTCTCAAATGTAGACCAACGTTCTCACTAATACATCCTCCTTTGCTTCACAAACTACTTACGACATGGTCTACTGACGACGGTTAACCGCTACTGGGCGTGTCACGTCGATCTCCAATCTTACGGGCAACCACCTTTGCCCGATATCCATCTCAGAGTGCTGTTGGTATTAGATTAGCCCATGTCCAAACATAACCCAATCAAGACATTGTCCGTAAGAATAGATGCATAACTACAACCAGTAGGTTAAGTCATACAGTTGAACCTCGTAATTATTGGAAAAAAATATGAGAACATCTCTAGAGTACCACATCAATTCTAGGTATAAGCTACGTGACAAATTAACATATCGAGATTACCATCATTTTGGTTCCGCTGAGTCACGGTTTGCAAAGAAATCCCGCAACATCATCAAGCATGTTCCTACCTTTAGCTGTCATCAACAAAAAAAGGAGAATGTAGGCGAGTGTACCCATGTTCTTGAAGCTTCCCATCCCATGACAAAGATATTTTTGTGTAACCGACGGCCGGCTCGCAGCGACTTTTATTCCAACCTCTCGAGATGTTTATAGGATTTCCACCTCCTTCTAGGGGCGATGGAAAAGCTAATTTGACATTGGATTTGTTGTCCCAATTCACTATGAAGATGATGTGAGTGCCGACTACCACTTCTTGAACACCAAAGTACCGTGAGAGTGTGTTTAAGCCAAGTGATTTGGTCAATTGGCTGCAATACATTTAAAATTCATATAAATGGTAAATATACATATACAAAAATATTTGACAAATTAATTATACAAATACTTACTATTATTGGAACATTTTCCGCTATGGTGGGCGAGATCTTGGATCGTGGTCAAATCCTTCGACGTTGATAGCCGTGAAACCGATAACTCTGGCGGTGGAAGATTATGTCCGGCCATCTAGAAATATATAGAAATTAGTTTCAATTTTTTTGGAGACTTAATAGAAAATATAGTATAATCTCTAAAAATATATGCAAAGGGATCCATAATAGAACATGTTTAAAAAGCACCAAAAGAAGGCCAAACATTTTCACCTATGTTTCTTAGGGGTAAATATGTAAATCAAACAAAAAACAAAAAACATATAAATAAAATACTACCATCATCATGATGAACCCTCCAAAATATATAACAACTACAACAACATGCTACAAACCATGACACTAAAAAATAACCTTATCTAGTTATATACTACCACATATTATTATTGAGAAATCATAGCAATGTAACTTAAAAAAATTATAGCAATGTATACCTTAGCGCGGATCGACGTTGGAGTGGCCGGCGTTGGTGGGAGTGGCCGGTGGTGGTGGTGGTCGGCCGGGTGGCGCGGTGGTGGTGGTCGTTGGTGGGAGTGGCGGTGGTGGGAGCGCGGGCGCGACGGTTGTGGGTGTGCTCACTGCGAGCGGTAACGGCTGGCGCGGACGGTGGTGGCGGCCGGCGCTCTTTGGGAGTGGCGGTGGTTGGGAGTGGCGGCCGGCGTGGGTGTGTGGCCGAGAGGGCGACGGCGCGCGGCCGTGGAGCTGGTGGTACGGCGGAAGAAGGTGAAGTATCGAGAGAGGGGGAGGATTGGGAAGAAGGCGAGAGTTTCGGGAGATAGGGCGCTTGCTTAGGGGTTCAAATACTACCAGAACCCTTTTTTTAATTTTGTCACCAAATTTCTAATGAAATGCTAAAATTCAAAATTACAGATTGTACCGAGGGCTCCACCGAATGACCCTAGGTAGAGGTGTTTTCCCGAGGGCTCAACTTACGCCCTCGGTAAAAACTTTTTTTGGAATTTGGAGTCAATTTTTTTTTGTGTCTTTCATACATTGCCTATTAGTTCATATCAATTTTGACATTTTTTTAAAAACAATTTACTATATATTTTGATTTTATTGCTTTTAATTGAATTTTCTTTATAAGCCAAAATTTAAACTGTAAGACATTCGAATATAGGGGAACAAGAAAGGAAAAAATGGTATTCATATTCTTGAATGCAATGTGAGGCCTAATTGTGAGTTGACCCAAAACTTTGAACATCGCCACGAGGAACATGACCATTCACTCAGCGGGTGAATAGTTTTTTAAATTATATAAAATGCAAACGAAGTTGAAAAATCGTGAAACTTGTTGAGTTGTCGCGAAATCATATGTGGAGGCTATAAAAATTGGGAATGTTTCGTAAGGTTGGTTCATAGAATGGCCAAAAACCCAGACAACTCCACATAAGTTCTAGTATCACATGTGTTATGTCTGAGGTTTCAACCATCGCCGACACCAACGTCAACGCAAAACCTTCCCAAATTTTTGCGTAGTCTCCACATAAGATTTCATGACAAATCAACAAGTTTCCTTTTTCAACTTCGCTTTACAGCTACTATAATTTTAAACCATTCGTCACAGTGAATGGTCATGTTCTTAAGGGAGATGTTCAAAGTTTTGGGGATAGCTCGATGAGGCCTAACATTGCACTCACGAATATGAATATAATTTTTCTTGCTCATGTCTCCCTCTATTCGAATGGTTTCCAGAGATCAAATTTGGCTAATAAAAGAAAATCAATTAAAAGAAAGAAAATCAAAACCTTATACTAAATAATTTTGAAAATATGAAATTTGAACATGACCAAGGAGACATGTATAAACCACACACAAAAAAATTTGGATCCAAAATTCAAAAAAAAAAAAAGATATATTCACCGAGGGCCGGTGTTGGGCTCTCGGTACAGCTCTGTCTGAGAGCCCTACGCGAATCAGCCCTCGGTGACATCTACCGAGTGTCCCCAGAGCGGACCCTCGGTAAACTCCTAACCCATGAACGCCGGTCCTATCTTATCCATTCCACCCACCCCACCCCAACTCGCATCTTATCCACTCACTCACTCATCCCCTACCTCCACCCTCCCTCCTCCCCTACCTCCCGTCGGCGCGTCAAACCGGGCGTGCGCCGCGCCACCTCCTACACACGCTCCGCCCGTCTGCGCCACCTCGCTCGCTCCCGCCCCGCGGCCCGCCGGCTGCGCCGCCCCGGCCGCCTCGGCCGCCCGCCCGCACCCGCATGCGCCCCGCCCACGACCTCGCCGGGTCCGTCCCCCGTCCGGTCGCTCGGTCACCTCCCCCGGCCGGCAAGCTTGCCGGCCGCCACCGCAGCCCGACCACGCCGCCAGCGCCTTCCCTCGCCCTCCCGCCTCGCGCGCCTTCCTCGCTGTCACGCGCCGGCCGACGGCGTCCTAGCCCGCTGCCGAGGCCCCCGCCCGCCACAAGCAAGGAGGGTAGGGGAGGGGAGGGGGTGGAGGGAAGGAGGGAAGAGGAGGAGGGACGGGTAGGGAAGGAGGGACCGGGAGCAGGACCGTGCCCGTCACCGACCACACCCCTGTTTGCAAGAAGGCAACGAGGAGGAGGACCGTGCCCCTGCCGCGACCACCCCGATTTGTCAAAAGAAGGCAATGAGGAGGACCAATACCGATCCGCGCAAGGTGAGGTATTTGGCTACCACTAGTTGTGGTCGGTGGTCGTGATGGTTGTGGTCGTGATGGTGGAGTGGTCATAATACTTGTGGTCAAAATTTTGACCTTTTATCCCTATGATGCTTACAATGCCAGTGAGAGACTTCCATGCATGCTAGGGACCTCGCATGTTCTCATGCGTCATCAGACCATGTGATACATCCATGCCTAGCAACTATTGTCCACCTCGATGACCCGATGGCTAAAAATCGATGTGTCACATGGTTTCACATGGCCATGAACTCAAGTATCTATTGGTCCTTATGCCCAAGTTCAAATATTAAAGAAAAGGCATTTAATTACGAGGCTATGCTTTTCTATATATCGCTCCTATGATGCAATGGTGGCCTATGATGCAATCGGTTACAAATGCTTTATTTTTATGACCGTGATATTAGTGCCATGAATCTGAGCTGCATTATCTTTATTATCTCCTCGTGGTCATCAAACCGTGGCAGCTCACGGCCATTCAGGCAATGATGGAGTCGGTTCGTGCCTCCCTCATAGTCGGAATGGATCGAGCCACGGTTCCATGGCTGCCATGAAATTGCTTTGCGGCAAGGATGATCAATGTGCACCTATGGATCGAAGTTCCTTTATGCAATGGTGGCCTGATGCAAAAGTTTTTTGCCGCCGCTCATCGAAAGAACATCTTTATCCGCACTTTCTCCATGATCCTCGTTTTTGTTCATGTTTCGAGCATCAAGGGAGGTGTGGTGGCATGTTCTTTTAGCGAGCATGATACAAACCTACTTTGACAAACCGAGGCTACCTCCTCCTTCTTGCCACACCTATGGAAGCTTTGCTCTTATATATTTTCATTCCGTTGTCCCTTTTATGTAACTATGTTCTTTTAGCAGCCTATGATATATTTTCATTACATTTGTTCTCCTATTCATTTTGGACTTGGCCTGTGATGCAAAGCTTTGCGGTCACTAAACGGAAAAGAACATGGAGCTACGAACTTTCTCCATGATCCTCACTTATTCATGTTCGGACATCAAGGGAGGTTCGAGGGGCTCGATGTTCTTTTTTTAGCGTAAGGCTACACTATCTTATCTTGAGGCCCCATCTATATTACCCTCATATTTGTTATCAAACCGTGACTAACATTTGTTTCTTTTTAAAGGCTATGGTTTTGGCTGTGATGCAAAGCTTATGCCGCTCAGCAATAAAGAACATAGAGCTTCTCACTTTCTCCATGATCCTCACTGTTCATGTTCGAGAGCATCAAGGGGAGGTGAGAGGCTCTATGCTCTTTTAGCGAGAAAGGCTACACTATATTATGCTAAGGCCCCATCTATATTACCTCATATCTCGTTATCAAACCGTGACTAACATTTGCTTCTACTTTTTAAGGCTATGGCTTGGTATGTTGTTGTATACCGGTGGGGTCATTCTTTGAGTCTATGATAGCTAGGCAAAATGCAATGGAGAGCAGTGAGTGGTTTTTCGGTAACGATCAAGAAGCTTCTCACAAGAAGCACCATAGATGCTTCCTATCTCGAGAGTGCATTGCTAATTTGGACCACCCATTGCTTGGTGCAAGCTCCACCAAGCAGGTTAACCCATTAGGCTCTAGGTTTTGTTGTTGGTTTGTTGAGTACATTCAAACTTGATGACTATGAGTTGTATCGGTGTAACTAGACTTGTCCGGATATTGGACTAATTAATCTATGTTTCGATCATGTATGTGATATATATGTGATGAATAAAGTTGTATCGCTGCATGGATGTCAAGTATATGTGACTGTATGTTTCATTTGTGAAGGTGGACAAGAAAACAGGAATAAAAACAAAAATATGAGTCACCGGGCACCGAGCGGGACACACGGTACGTACAGACGCTACGCGAGGGTAGTGCTCGGCAATACGGGAGATGGGGCCCCCGGGAGCCCCATGTTCCTGTGTACACGGTGGTATAAACCGGCTCTCGGTGTAATATGGTAAAGGACGTTTCAGGCGTCCACGCCCCTCGATTGAAACGACCATATTACACCGACCACGTGGGCGGATTGGCCCTTCGGTGCGAATGGTGCTGGGGGTTTTAATTTTTAATACGAGCACCGCTCCGACGGGCGCCGATGAGATAATGTTTTCAAGTTTTAAAAATAAAAATGCACCGAGAGGGTAGTTGAGGTGGCCCTCGGTCTTGTAGTTGACGTCGGCGGTGGCAAACGGCGTCGACGTGACGCGCCAAGCTTTGCGAGGAGGGGCCGAGCCCTCGGTGCGGTGTGGCACGGGTTGCACCGGGGGCCGTTTTTGAGCGCTCGGTACACTCTTTCCCCGCTTTAAAATTTCAGGGGTCGGTACCGGCGCACCTCCAGAGTGCCTCCACCCGGCGCTATTGGGCCTGCGAGGCGCGCTTAGCGCTCAGAGGCTCGGCCTCCGGTAGTGGTGGGAAGGCGTTCAAGTTACTCCCTAATTCAGTAGGGATCTACTGTTGTTTGTTTATTTGACAATAAACGTTCTCTTTTTCTTCTTCTTTTTCCTATCTCGGCGCTACATGCTATATATATTTTGAGTACACGGTACAATGCGGGACACTCTAACACGCGCGCATACTCACCTGTTCTCTTTTTTCTTCTTCTTTTCCTATCCGGCGCTACATGCT